>SJYA01001735.1:131307-236607 GCA_006410615.1 Neotragus moschatus
TAAAAGACACTCCTTGGAAGGAGCGTTATGACCAACCTAGATAGTATATTCAAAAGCAGAAACATTACTTTGCCAACTAAGGTCTGTCTAGTCAAGGCTATGGTTTTTCCTGTGGTCATGTATGGATGTGAGAGTTGGACTGTGAAGAAGGCTGAGTGCCAAAGAATTGATGCTTTTAAACTGTGGTGTTGGAGAAGACTCTTGAGAGTCCCTTAGACTGCAAGGAGATCCAACCAGTGCATTCTGAAGGAGATCAATCCTAGGATTTCTTTGGAAGGAATGATGCTAAAGCTGAGGCTCCAGTACTTTGGTCACCTCATGCGAAGAGTTGACTCATTGGAAAAGACTATGATGCTGGGAGGGATTGGGGGCAGGAGGAGAAGGGGATGACCGAGGATGAAATGGCTGGATGGTATCGCGGACTCGATGGTCATGAGTCTGAGTGAACTCCGGGAGATGATGATGGACAGGGAGGCCTGGTGTGCTGTGATTCATGGGGTCACAAAGAGTAGGACACGACTAAGCAACTGAACTGAACTGAACTGATAGACCACATCTTGGGTCACAAATCAAGCCACAGAAAATGTAAGTAAATTGAAATTGAATTAAGCATGTTTTAAAAGCACAGTGCTATGAGATTACAAATCAAGTATGGGGAAAACAAAACAAAACAAAACACATAACCTAAATAGAGCACAGAAGAAGATGACAGAGGAGTAAGATGGAGAGATGGCCAGCCACCTCCAAAATCCACCTCCATAAACTCATCAAGATTCAGAAAAACTCCTATAAATCAACCTCTAGGTGATAGCAGAAGACTGCAGGCCTCCACGGGGCTTAGGCTAAGCTCCCTGGAACGAGGTAGGAGAGATGATGGAGACATTAAAAGGGAAAAGATGGAGAACTTTTGGATGGGAGTTGTGCCCCAAGGGAGGGAAGAAGTTGTGAAAGAAGAGTTTCTATGCACTGAGCAACTCCCTCACAGGGGGCCCAAAAGAGAAGCTGCAAAATCTGGGAAAGCCAGGCAAAGCTGGGACTTAGAGGGCAAAAAACAGAAAGCTTCACTCCTCAGTCTATAAACACCTCACAGACGATGGCCCCGACCAAATGGTAGGCTCAGGGAACCAACAGAAGCCCACAGAAGTCCCGTGGTGCAGAGCGTGGGCCAAGGTGTCAAGTGAGGCATGGCATACAAATCTCTGCAGCACACACAACCCTTGTGGTGCAGAGAGCAGGTCCAGGGAGATGAAAGAACACAAAAACCTTGCAGCATAGAGGATGATCCCAGTGAGACAAACCAAATGCACACAAGCTCCAGGACATAGAAAGAGGACCTAGTGAGCTGAAACAAGTGCACACAAGCCCTGCAACACAGAGGGTCTCTATGATTCTGAGGGCAAGGCTGATAGCTGAGAAAAGATCCACACAAGTCCTTACTTAGCAAACTTCAGCCTGCAGTGCAGGGCAGGGGCAGGGAACAGAAGCACTAGCAAAGATTACAAGGACAAGTAGGGGGCTGGTGGCATTAAGGATATGTTGAGAGAGCCATTTCCATGTGGCTGCAGAAATGGACATGCTTAACACTGCCAAAGCTAAAAAGACTGCTCAAAGACATACAAAATCCATAGACACCCCAAAACCTACTACTGGATACCACACTGCCCTTGAGACAGACAAGATACAGCTCCATTAAACAGAACACAGGCACTAGCTCTCCCAACCTGGAAAACATCACAGGACACTAATCCAAACCCATCCACAGGGGCAGATTCCACAACCAAGTAAAATTATGATTTTGATAACTTTTTCTCATTTTCTTTTTTCTTATAAGTCACATTGTTAATTTGGCCTACATATTTCTACCTTCACATTAGCTTTTTGTGTTGTTTTACTCTTTGATTTTCTTGTTAAAAAAATAATATTTTTTTCCACCTTTTTTTGTGATTTTTCTGATTTTGTTTTTTATATATTTGACTGCCTTTCTTCTAGTTCTTTAAAAATCTCTTTCACATATGTCTATCTTTGCTTTTCTATTTTTTCTTTTCTCTCTTTTTTTAACCTCTCTTTCTCACCTCCTTTTCTCTTTTCTCACTCCTCTTCTATTTTACTTTCTCTTTTTCCTCTCCTTTCTTTCCTTACCTTCTCTTTTTACACCATGTAAGTTGAATTGTTGTGCTCTCTTTGCTGTATTCCTCAGTTGGCAATCTTCTCAGGCTCAGTTTTCCAGATTGAGCGTTAATTAGCTCTGCTTTAATTGGTTGATATCACTTTTGGTTTCCCTTGTTCACCAAGTCAATCTCCTATATTCTTTTCTTTTAAACACTTTGGTTATAATTCTGTGTTGAAGTGTGTGTACATGTCCCATTATTTCTGTAATTCTACTTGATCTCCTCCCACTAGAACACAGGCACAAGTCATTCCTAATAAGAAATCAACACAAACCACTCAAAAAACCTTCCCCTCTAAAGACAAAAACCAAAAAGAAAAAAGAATACAACCATAAAGCCTGGGGGAAAGGAGACTTCAAGTAGAGAAAGTTAGGAAAAAAAAAATGAAAAGACAGAGAAATACAGTGTAAAAAAAAAAGAAAAGAAAAAGNGAAGGGGATGACCGAGGATGAAATGGCTGGATGGTATCGCGGACTCGATGGTCATGAGTCTGAGTGAACTCCGGGAGATGATGATGGACAGGGAGGCCTGGTGTGCTGTGATTCATGGGGTCACAAAGAGTAGGACACGACTAAGCAACTGAACTGAACTGAACTGATAGACCACATCTTGGGTCACAAATCAAGCCACAGAAAATGTAAGTAAATTGAAATTGAATTAAGCATGTTTTAAAAGCACAGTGCTATGAGATTACAAATCAAGTATGGGGAAAACAAAACAAAACAAAACACATAACCTAAATAGAGCACAGAAGAAGATGACAGAGGAGTAAGATGGAGAGATGGCCAGCCACCTCCAAAATCCACCTCCATAAACTCATCAAGATTCAGAAAAACTCCTATAAATCAACCTCTAGGTGATAGCAGAAGACTGCAGGCCTCCACGGGGCTTAGGCTAAGCTCCCTGGAACGAGGTAGGAGAGATGATGGAGACATTAAAAGGGAAAAGATGGAGAACTTTTGGATGGGAGTTGTGCCCCAAGGGAGGGAAGAAGTTGTGAAAGAAGAGTTTCTATGCACTGAGCAACTCCCTCACAGGGGGCCCAAAAGAGAAGCTGCAAAATCTGGGAAAGCCAGGCAAAGCTGGGACTTAGAGGGCAAAAAACAGAAAGCTTCACTCCTCAGTCTATAAACACCTCACAGACGATGGCCCCGACCAAATGGTAGGCTCAGGGAACCAACAGAAGCCCACAGAAGTCCCGTGGTGCAGAGCGTGGGCCAAGGTGTCAAGTGAGGCATGGCATACAAATCTCTGCAGCACACACAACCCTTGTGGTGCAGAGAGCAGGTCCAGGGAGATGAAAGAACACAAAAACCTTGCAGCATAGAGGATGATCCCAGTGAGACAAACCAAATGCACACAAGCTCCAGGACATAGAAAGAGGACCTAGTGAGCTGAAACAAGTGCACACAAGCCCTGCAACACAGAGGGTCTCTATGATTCTGAGGGCAAGGCTGATAGCTGAGAAAAGATCCACACAAGTCCTTACTTAGCAAACTTCAGCCTGCAGTGCAGGGCAGGGGCAGGGAACAGAAGCACTAGCAAAGATTACAAGGACAAGTAGGGGGCTGGTGGCATTAAGGATATGTTGAGAGAGCCATTTCCATGTGGCTGCAGAAATGGACATGCTTAACACTGCCAAAGCTAAAAAGACTGCTCAAAGACATACAAAATCCATAGACACCCCAAAACCTACTACTGGATACCACACTGCCCTTGAGACAGACAAGATACAGCTCCATTAAACAGAACACAGGCACTAGCTCTCCCAACCTGGAAAACATCACAGGACACTAATCCAAACCCATCCACAGGGGCAGATTCCACAACCAAGTAAAATTATGATTTTGATAACTTTTTCTCATTTTCTTTTTTCTTATAAGTCACATTGTTAATTTGGCCTACATATTTCTACCTTCACATTAGCTTTTTGTGTTGTTTTACTCTTTGATTTTCTTGTTAAAAAATAATATTTTTTTCCACCTTTTTTTGTGATTTTTCTGATTTTGTTTTTTATATATTTGACTGCCTTTCTTCTAGTTCTTTAAAAATCTCTTTCACATATGTCTATCTTTGCTTTTCTATTTTTTCTTTTCTCTCTTTTTTTAACCTCTCTTTCTCACCTCCTTTTCTCTTTTCTCACTCCTCTTCTATTTTACTTTCTCTTTTTCCTCTCCTTTCTTTCCTTACCTTCTCTTTTTACACCATGTAAGTTGAATTGTTGTGCTCTCTTTGCTGTATTCCTCAGTTGGCAATCTTCTCAGGCTCAGTTTTCCAGATTGAGCGTTAATTAGCTCTGCTTTAATTGGTTGATATCACTTTTGGTTTCCCTTGTTCACCAAGTCAATCTCCTATATTCTTTTCTTTTAAACACTTTGGTTATAATTCTGTGTTGAAGTGTGTGTACATGTCCCATTATTTCTGTAATTCTACTTGATCTCCTCCCACTAGAACACAGGCACAAGTCATTCCTAATAAGAAATCAACACAAACCACTCAAAAAACCTTCCCCTCTAAAGACAAAAACCAAAAAGAAAAAAGAATACAACCATAAAGCCTGGGGGAAAGGAGACTTCAAGTAGAGAAAGTTAGGAAAAAAAAAAATGAAAAGACAGAGAAATACAGTGTAAAAAAAAAAGAAAAGAAAAAGACAGAAACTCACAAGACCAAATAAATGAATAGGAAATAAACCAACTACCTGAAAAAGAATTCAGAATAATGCTAATAAAGATACTCCAAAGACTTGAAAATAGAATAGAGAAGATGAAAGAAACAATTAACAAAGTTAATACAATCACCGATGACATAGAAAAAATAAAGAAGCAAACAGAGATGAATAACACAATTATTGAAATTAATACTCTAGAAGGGATCAATAGCAGCATAGCTGAGGCAGAGTAATGGATAAGTGAGCTAGAAGATAGAATGGTGGAAATAACTAGTGAAGAGCAGAATAAAGGAAAAGAATGAAAAGTGTTGAAGATAGCCTCAGAGACATTTGGGACAATATTAAACACACAAACATTTGAGTTATAGAGATCCCAGAGAAAGAAGAAAAGAACAGCACTGAGAAAGTTTATAATGAAACTATAGCTGAAAACTTCCTCAACATGGGAAAGGAAATAGTCAATCAATCCCAAGAAGCACAGAGAGTGCCTTACAGGATAAACCCAAAGAGAAACACATTGAGACACATATTAATAAAGCCAACAGAGATTAAACACAAAAAAAGAATATTAAAAGCATCAAGGGAAAAGCTACAAGTAACATACAAGGGAAAATACATACGGTTAACAGTGAATCTGCAAGTCAGAAGGGAATGGCACAAAGTATTTAAAGTACTGAAAGAAAAACAGTCTACATCCATGATTACTTTACACATTAAAGATCTCATTCAAAATTGATGGGGAAATCAATCTTCACAGATAAGAAAAGTTAACAGAGTTTATCTCCACCAAACCAGCCTTACAACAAATACTAAAGGGACTACATAGTAAACATAAGAGAAAGGAAAGACCTATAAAAAGAAACTCCAAAAAATTTAGAAATGCCAATAGGAACACATACACACACACACAATTATTTTAAATGTAACAGGATTAAATGCACCAGTGGAAGGAAACAGACTGAGTGAATGGATACAAAAACAAGACCAATATATATGCTGCCTACAAGAGATGCACTGCAGACCTAGAGAAACATACAGACTGAAAGTAAAAGGATGGGAAAAGATACTCCATACAAATAAAAACAAACAAACAAAAAAAAAGCCAGAGTGGCAATCCTTATTTCAGAAAAAGTTGACTTTAAAATAAAGACTATTATAAGAGACAAAGAAGGACACTATGTAAAAATCAAGGGACAAATGCAAGAAGAAGACATACCAATTGTAAATATTTATGCACCCAACATAGAAGCACCTCAATACATAAAGCAAACATTAACAAGCATAAGAGGGGAAATCAACAGTAACACAGTAATAGTAGGGGACTTTAACACCCCACTTAACCAATGGACAGATCATCAAAACAGAGAATCAATAAGGAAACACAAACATTAAATGAAATATTAGACCAAATGGAATTAATTGATATCTTCAGGACTTTCCATCCTAATATGGAAAATAAAAGTTCTTCTCAAGTGCACATGGAGCATTCTCCAGGATAGACCACATCTTGGGCCGCAAGTCAAGCCTAAGTAAATTTAAGAAAATTGAAATCATATCAAGTATCTTCTCTGATCACAATGCTATGAGAATAGATATCAACTATAGGGAAAAAATCCCATGGACAGAGAAGACTGGTAGACTATAGTCCATGGGATGGCAAAGAGTCAGACACAACTGAGCGACTTCACTTTTATTGGAGAAGGAAATGGCAACCCACTCCAGTACTCTTGCCTGGAAAATCTCATGGATGGAGAAGCCTGCAGACTGTAGTCCATGGGGTCACAAAGAGTTGGAAAAGATAAAAACTGCAAAAACAAAACAAAACAAAAAGCAAACAAACAAACAAAAAAAAAAACGCACAAAATCATGAAGATTAAACAATGCATTACTGAAGAAATAAGAAGGGAAATGAAACAAACAAACAAACAAACATTCCTAAAAACAAATTGCAATGAAAACATGATGACCCAAAACCTATTAAATTCAGCAAAAACAAGTCTAAGAGGGAAGTTTATAGCAATACTATCCTACTTCAAGAAATAAGCATCGAGTAGACAACTTAACTGTACATCTAAAGCAGCTGGAAAAAGATGAACAAAATACTCTAAAGTCAACAGAAGGAAAGACATAAAGATCAGAGCAGAAATAATTAAAAAAGACATGAAGGAAGCAATAGCAAGATTAATAAAACTAAAAACTGGTTCTTTGAGAAGATAAACAAAATTGACAGACCACTAGCCAGACTCATCAAGAAAAAAGGGAGAAAAATCACATCAGCAAAATTAGAAATGAGAGAGGCTACATACAACAGACAACACATAAATACAAAGGATCCTAAGAGAATATTATGAGCAACTATATGCTAATAAAATGGACAACCTAGAGGAAATAAACAGATTCTTATAAAAGTTAAACCCACAAAAACTGAACCAGGAAGAAATAGAAATTATGAACAACTCAATTGCAAACACTGAAATCAAAACTGGGATCAAAAATCTCCTCAAAAACAAAAGCCCAAGGTCAGATGGCTTCATAGGGAAATTCTATCAAACATTTACAGAAGAGCTAATGCTTATTTTCCTAAAAATCTTCCAAAAAAAATTCAGAGGAAGGAACACTTCCAAACTTATCCTGTGAGGCCAGAATCACCGTGATACCAAAGCCAGGCAAAAACAACACACACAAAAAAATTGTAGGCCAATTTTTTTGATGAGTGTAGGCTCATCACTGATGAGCATACAGGCAAAAATCCTCAGCAAAATTTTAGCAAACAGAATTCAACCACACATTAGAAACCTCATGCACCATGGTCAAGTCCAGGTTTATTCCAGAAATGCGAAGATTCTTCAATATATGCAAATCAATCAAAATGACATATTATATTAACAAATTGAAAGACAAAAATGATATGATCATCTCAATAGATGTAGAAAACACCTTTGAAAAATTTTAGCACCCATTTATGGAAAAAAAAAAAAGCTTCAAAAATGGGTATAGAAGGAACCCACCTCAACATAATAAAGGCAAAATTTGACAAGCCCACAACAAATATTATTCTCAGTGGTGAAAAACTGAAAGCATTCCCCTAAGATCGGGAACAGGCCAAGAGCGTCCACTCTCACCACTTTATTCAACATAGCTTTGAAAATTCTAACTACAGCACTTAGAGAAGAAAAAGAAATAAAAGTAATACAGATCACTATTTGCAGATGATATGATACTATACATGGTAAACCAAAAAGAAACTATCAGAAAATTACAAGAGCTTATCAGTGAATTTAGAAAAGTCATTGGATACAAGGTCAATACACATAAATCATTTGCATTCCTATGTACTAACAATGAAAAGAATCAGAAAGAGAAATTAAGAAATTAATCCCATCCACGATTGCAACAAAAATAATAATATATATAAGGAATAAACCTACCTAAGGAGATAAGAGAACTGTATACAGAAAATTATGACATTGATGAAAGAAATCAAAGACAGCATAAATAGATGGAGAGATATTCTTTGTTCTTAGGTGGTAAGAATCAACATTGTGAAAATAACTATACTACCAAATGCAATCTTACAGATTCAATGTGATCCCTATCAAATTACCACTGGTATTTTTCACAGCACTAGAACAAAAAATTTCACAATTTATATGGAAACACAAAGGACCCCAAATAGTCAAACCGGCCTGAAGAAAGAAGAATGAAGATGAAGGAATCAGCTTTCTTGGCTTCAAACTCTACTACAAAGATACAGTCATCAAGACAGTGTGGTACTGGCACAAAAATAGAAATCTAGACCAATGGAACAGGATAGAGATCCAAAAGCTAAACTCACACACCTATGGGTTCCATTTTTTTTTTATAAAGGAGACAAGAATATACAATGGGGCAAAGATAGGCTCTTCAATAAGTGGTTCTGGGAAAACTGGACAGCTACATGTAAAAGAATGAAATCAGAACACTTCCTAATGCCATACACAAAGATAAACTCAAAATGGATTAAAGACCTAAAAGTAAGACCAGAAACTATAAAACTTTTAGAAGAAAACTCAGGCAGAACACTCAGTGACATAAATAAAGCAAGATCCTCTATGATCCAACTCTTAAAGTAAGGAGATAAAATAAATAGATAAATAAACAAGTGGGACCTAATTAAACATAAAAGTTTTTTCACAGCAAAGAAAATTACAAACAAGATGAAAAGGCAACCCTCAGAATCAGACAAAATAATAGTAAAGGAAATAGTTGGCAAGGAGTTAATTTCCAAAATATATATACAAGCAACTCAATACCTAAAAACAAACAACTCACAACCCAATCACAAAGTAGAGAAAAGATCTAAGCACATATTTCTCCACATGAAAATATGCTCAACATTGCTCATTATTAGAAAAATGCAAATCAAAACTACAATGAGAAACCACCTCATGCTAGTCAGAATGGCTATCATCAAAAAGTCAAAAAACAATAAACGCTGGAGAGCGTCTTGCACTGCTGGTGGGAATGTAGATTGATACAGCCATTATGGAAGATGGTATGGAGATTCCTTTAAAACTAGGAATAAAACCACCATATGACTCAGCAATCCCATTCCTAGGCATATATCCTGAGGAAACCAAAATTGAAAAAGACACAATTACCCCAACATTCATTGCTGCACTATTTACAATAGCTAGAACTTGAAAGCAACCTAGATGACCATTGACAGATGAATGGATAAAGAATCTGTGGTACATATATACAGTGGATATTACTCAGCCATAAAAAGGAACACATTGAATCAGTTCTAATAAGGTGCACTATCCTAGAGCCTACTATACAGAGTTAAGTAAGTCCAAAAGAGATATGTAAATATAATATACTAATGTATATATGTGGAATGTAGAAAGATGGTACTGATGAATTTATTTGCATAGCAGAAATGGAGAAACAAACTTAGAGAACAGATGGAAAAGGAGGAGGGGAGGAGGGAGAGGGTGAGATGTATGGATAGAGTAACATGGAAACTTATAATAACATATGTAAAATAGATAAACAATGAGAATTTGCTGAATGACTCAAGGAATTCAAACAGGAGCACTGTAACAATCTGAAAAGGTAGGGTTGGGAGGAAGATAAGAGAGAGATTCAAGAGGGAGGGGAGATAGGTGTATATTCATGGCAGATTCTTGTTGATGTATGACAGAAAACAACAAAATTCTGTGAAGGAAATATCCTTCAATTTAAAAATAAAAAATAAAAAAAGAAGCCTAAATAAATGGAGGTTAAACAGTTACCTGCTAAATAACGAAGAGATCACACACACAAAAAAAAAATAAAAAGAAAAAGAAGAAGTTTAAAAATACATAGAAAAAATGACAATGAAAACAGATGATCCAAAACCTATGGTATGCAGCAAAAGCACTTCCAAGAGGAAAGTTTATAGCAATTGAATTTCAGGAAATTAGAATAATGTCAAATAACATCTAACGTTATACCTAAAGCAACTAGAGAAAGAACAAAGAAAGCCCAGTCAGTGGAAGGAAAAAAAAATAATAAAGATAAGAACAGAAATAAATGAAATAAAAACAGAGAAAATAATAGCAAAGATGAATAAAACTAAAACTTTGTTCTTTGAGAAGGTAAGCAAAAGTGATAAATCTTTAGCCAGACTCCTCTAGGAAAAATAGAGAAGGCTCAAATTAACAAAATTAGAAATGAAAAAGGAAAAGTTACAACCAATAATGCAAAAATATAAAGGATCATAAGCGACTACTACAAGCAACAATATGTAAACAAAATGGGCAATCTGGAAGAAATGAATGAATTCTTAGAAAGGCACAGCCTCCCAAGAGTGAACTAGAAATAATTAGAAAATTTAAACAAAACAATAACAAGTAATGGAATTGAAACTGTAATTTAAAACCTTCCAACAAAGGAAAAAACTCCAGGACCAGATGGTCTCACATACAGGTTCTATCGAAAATTTAGAGAAGAGCTAACATCCGTCTTCATCAGATTCTTCCAAAATACTGCAGAGGCAAACTCATTCTCAAAGCCACCATCACCCTGATACCAAAATGAGACAAAGATATCACAAAGAAAGAAAATTATAGGCCAGTATATAAATGCAAAAATCCTCAGCAAAATGCTAGCAAACATAATCCAACAACATATTAAAAGGATCATACACCATGATCAAGTGGACTTTATCCCAGGAATGCAAGGATTTTCAATACATTCAAATCATTTGATGTGATACACTTTGTTAAGAAATTAAGGAATAGAAATCATATGATCATCTCAGTAGATGCANCAGCAAAATGCTAGCAAACATAATCCAACAACATATTAAAAGGATCATACACCATGATCAAGTGGACTTTATCCCAGGAATGCAAGGATTTTCAATACATTCAAATCATTTGATGTGATACACTTTGTTAAGAAATTAAGGAATAGAAATCATATGATCATCTCATTAGATGCAGAAAAAGCAGCTTTTGACAAAATTGAACACCAATTTAAGATTAAACTTCTCCAGAAACTGGGCATAGAGGGAACTTATCTCAACATAATAAAGGCCATGTGTGACATATCCAAGAAAACTATCATTCTTAATGATTAAAAAAAATGAAATTGTGTTCCCTAAATCAGGAACAAGACACGGTTGCCCACTCTCACCACTCTTATTAAACATAGTTTTGGAATTCCTTCAGTTCAGTTCAGTTCANCTGGAATGTGAAGTCAAGTGGGCCTTAGAAAGCATCACTATGAACAACGCTACTGGAGGTGATGGAATTCCAGTTGAGCTATTCCAAACACTGAGAGATGATGCTGTGAAAGTGCTGTACTCAATATGCCAGCAAATTTGGAAAACTCAGCATTGGCCACAGAACTGGAAAAACTTGTTCTTATTCCAATTCCAAAAAAAGACAACGCCAAAGAATGCTCAAACTACTGCATAATTGCACTCATCTCACATGCTAGTAAAGTAATGCTCAAAATTCTCCAAGCCAGTCTTCAGCAATACGTGAATCATGGACTCCCTGATGTTCAAGCTGGATTTAGAAAAGAGGAACCAGAGATCAAATTGCCAACATCTGCTGGATCATGGACAAAGCAAGAGAGTTCCAGAAAAACATCTATTTCTGCTTTATTGACTATGCCAAAGCCTTTGACTGTGTGGATCACAATTAACTGTGGAAAATTCTGAGAGAGATGGAAATACCACACTACCTGACTTGCCTGTATGCAGGTCAAGAAGCAACAGTTAGAACTGGACATGGAACAATAGACTAATTCCAAATAGGAAAAGGAGTACGTCAAGGCTGTATATTGTCACCCTGGTTATTTAACTTATATGCAGAATACATCATGAGAAATGCTGGACTGGAAGAAACACAAGCTGGAATCAAGATTGTTGGGAGAAATATCAATAACCTCAGCTATGCAGGTGGAATTCCTAATGATGACAATTAAGAAAAAGAAATAAAGGAATACAAATTGGAAAATAAGAAGCAAAGCACTTTCTCTTTTCGTATGACATGTTATTATACATAGAAAATCCTAAATATATCACCAGAAAATGATTGAACCTAACCAATGAATTTGATAAAGTTGTAGAATACAAATTTAATACACAGAAATCTCTTGCTCAATACACTAAATCAGAAATAGAAATTAAGGAAACAATCACTACTGAAAGAAAAAGAATAAAATATCTAGGAATAAACTTATCTAAGGAGACAAAAGACCTGTATGCCAAAATCTATAAGACACTAATGAAAGACATCAAAGATGACACAAACAAATGGAGAAATACACCATATTCTTCGATGGGAAAGAATTGATATAGTGAAAACAAATATACTAACTGAAGCAATCTCCAGCCCTGCGATTTCTTTGGAAGGAATTATGCTAAAGTGGAAACTCCAGTACTTTGGCCACCTCATGTGAAGAGTTGACTCATTGGAAAAGATTCTGATGCTGGGAGGGATTCGGGGAAGGAGCAGTAGGGGCCGGCAAAGAATGAGATGGCTATATGGCATCACTGACTCTATGGACGTGAGTCTGAACTCCAGGAGTTAGTTACGGACAGGGAGGCCTCATGTGCTGCAATTCACGGGGTCGCAAAGAGTCAGACACAACTGAGTGACTGAACTGAAAACAATCTCAGATTCAATGCAATTCCTGTCAAATTATCAATGGCATTCTTCACAAAACTAGGATAAAATATTTACAAGTTTACAATTTGTTTGGAAATGCAAAAGACCCTGAAGAGCCAAAATATTCTTGAGAAAAAAACATGGAGCTGGAGGAATCAGGGTCCTGAACTCAAACTATACTACAACACGACATTAAATAAAAACAGATGGTCTTAGCTGAAAAGCAGAAATAAGGACCAATGGTACAGGATAGAAATCCCAGAGATAAACCCACACACCTATGTTCACTTAATCTATGAAAAATGAGATAAGAATATATAATGGAAAAAAAAATACATCTTCTCTAATAAGTGGTCTTAAGAAATCTGGACAGCTACATGTAAAAGAATGAGATTAGCATACTGCCTAACACCATACACAAAAATAAACTCAAAATGGATTAAATACTTAAATGTAAGACACTATAAATCTCTTATTAGACAAAGCAGGAAAACCACTCTGTGGCAAAAATCAGAGCAAGATTTTTTTTAACCCACTTCCTCAGGCAATGAAATTAAAAACAAGAATAAAGAAATGAAACTTAATTAAACATAGTAGCTTTTGTACAGCAGAGGAAATCATACGTAAAACAAAAGGACAACCCTCAGAATGGGATAAAATATTTACAAATGAAACAATGAACACAGGATTAATCTTCAAAGTATACAAAGAGCTCATGTAGCTCAATATATTTAAAGAAGCAACAACTCAAGCAAAAAATGGGCAGAAGATTTAAATAGAGATTTGTCCAAAGAAGATCTAAAGATGGCCAAGATGCTCATGAAAAGATGCTCATCATCACTTATTATTATAGAAATATCAATCAAAACTATAATGAGGTATCACCTCATACCAGTAAGATGGCCATCATCAAAAATTCTATAAATGATAAATGATGGAGAAGGTGTTGAGAAAAGGGAACCCTCTTACATTGTTTCTGGCAATGTAAATTGACATAGCCATTGTGAAGAACAGTATGGAAGTTCCTTAAAATGATAAACATAGAATTACCATATGACCCCAGAGAAGGTGATGGCACCCCACTCTAGTACTCTTGCCTGGAAAATCCCATGGAAGGAGGAGCCTGGTGGGCTGCAGTCCATGGGGTCGGGAAGAGTCAGATACGACTGAGCAACTTCCCTTTCACTTTTCATGCATTGGAGAAGGAAATGGTAACCCACTCCAGTGTTCTTGCTGGAGAATCCCAGGGACTAGGGAAACTGGTTGGCTGTTATCTATGGGGTCATACAGAGTCGGACATGACTGAAGTGACTTAGCAGCAGCAGCATCATATGACCCAGCAATCCCACTACTTGTCATATACCCAGAGAAAACCATAACTTAAAAAGACACATGTGCTCCAATGTTCATTGTAGAACATTTATAATAGCCAGAACATGGAAGAAATATAGCTGTTAATCAACAGAAGAATGGATAAAGAAAATATGGTACATATATCCATGGAATATTATTCATCCATGACAAGGAATGAAATTGAGTCCATTGTTGCTGCTGCTGCTGCTGCTGCTAAGTCGCTTCAGTCGTGTTCAACTCTGTGAGACCCCATAAATGGCAGCCCACCAGGCTCCCCGGCCCTGGAATTCTCAGGCAAGAACACTGGAGTGGGTTGCCATTTCCTTCTCCAATGCATGAAAGTGAAAAGTGAATGTGAAGTTGCTCAGTTGTGTCTGACTCTTAGTGACCCCATGGACTGCAGCCTACCAGGCTCCTCCTTCCATGGGATTTTCCAGGCAGGAGTACTGGAGTGGGGTGCCATTGCTTTTTCTGGAGTCCATTGTAGTGATGTAGATAAACCTAGAGTCTGTTATACAGAGTAAAGTAAATCAGAATGAGAAAAACAAATATTTTATATTAACACATACATATGGAACCTAGAAAAATGGCATTAATAAACCTATTTTCAGGGCAGGAATAGAGACATAGAAGTAGAGAACGATCACACAGGGCAAGAAGGAGAGGCTGGGATAAATTGAAAGAGTATTATTGACATATGTACAGTACCATGTGTGAAATAAGAGAGATAGCAAGAACCTGTTGTATAGTACAGGGAGATGAACTTGATGCTCTGTGATGACCTAGAGGGGTGAGATGGTGATTTGGGAGGGAGGGAGGCTCAAGAGGGAAGGGACATATTTATACATATGGTAGATTCACTTCATTGTTCAGCAGACACTAACACAACATCTTAAAGTGATTATGATCCAATTAAAAAGAAAAAGTTTGTGTAGTTAAAAGATAAACAAAATAACATTAAAAAATTTAAGTGATTATTCAAGAAAAAATTAATTCTAATCAAACAGCCTGGAACTGGAAACAGTTAGGGGTGCTCAGTTTATACGAGCTAGAAGAGAGACGTAAACAGAGGAGGTGCACAAGCAAAAAGAATATTTGACTGGGTACAGCTTAAAGCTTAGTTGGTTGTGATTGTTGTTTTTATCCATGTAATTTCATAACTTTGAGACACTTACAGGCTTAGATTTGTGTTTGCTTTCATAGGCTACCCATGCACTGTTTCCCCCTCAGTCTAATGGCCTCTTGGCTTAATTATCAATATTAATTGATTTTGATGTGCCAGAAGCTCAATTTTAATTGACATTTTAGTGTAGTAAACAACATTGATTTTAGATTTTAAAAGAAAGAAAGTTTATAAACAATTCTTGAATATAAAAAAAAATTGAATTTATACTTTTAATGCTGTATTTGTTAGTGTTGACTAATGTTTTGAAAAGTTTCCTATCAGGATAAATTCTTCACAAACTTAAAACACAAGCATATTCTATTTATTAGTTTAGATTAAAATGTAAGAGGAAGTTTAAATAAGCTATAGATGAGACTGTTATTATTTAACATAATAACATTTATATGCACATATATTACTCAAGGAGCCTTTTAAAAATTATTAATATTTTCATAGATTTATAACTAAAATGCCAAGACTCTGAAAGTTCAATTTAGAAACTTAAGGAAAATGCGATTTGTTTATAGAATTAGCATTGATTTTTTGCATGTAAATAATAACTACTAATAATCTTTCTTCAACTTAAAAAACACAAAAAATTTAATATTTATAAAGTACTTCCATATCTATTATTAATTCATCAATGTCTCCATATTCAAATTAGCAGTTCCTTCAGAGTTATACTCTATCCATCATAGAACTAAAAATATAATTTTCTAATGTAAATCTGACAATCCATTTTTTAAATATGCTGTTAAATATAAGTGTTTGAGAAAATGCTTCATATTGACTCAAAAATTAAACTAACATGGATTTTAGATTATTTTCAGTAAAAAATTTGAAGTGTTTTTTATCATATTTAGATAATGATTTAGTTATTATATCTTGATATCATGATCTAATATAAGTGCATTTGTATTCTATTTCATTTTTTTCCCCACATTTGGACAAATCACTTCTGTTAGATAATTTAAGCTAAATTCAAATACACCTATTTTGCTTAGTAATAATTCAGAAAAATGAAATGTGGCTATTTAGAAATTCAGAATTATATCTCATGCACAAATCTGTTGATATTCTTTAAAAAATAATACATATTTGAATGCCTATGTTTTTCTAAATGTCCAAAATCTCCTTTTCCATCACTTCATTACCAAATATAAATGACATGGAATAATTAACTAACACAAATAGCATTTACATATTAACTAATACTAAAGCTAATTACAGAGAATTTCTTTTTAATTTAAATCATTGAAAAGAGAGATTAGATTGAAGCTAGTTTGATATCAGTCAAAGAATTAAGAGAATTCCTAAAAGACTCTAGGAAACAGACCATGAAGTATACATACTAGGGAGAATAGCTAAATTGCATGCCCAAGCACTGCCTTGATTGATTTTTACTCTGATCCTCTCACCAAATTGCATTTGCAAAAGTAACCATGGAAACTAAAAGCTTGACTATGGGAACTGAACTAGCAAAGTAATATCAATGAATATAGTGAAAGGAAAGTTAAAGTGATTTCAAAGTCAAAGAGGTGTCTTATTTTTACATTCAAATATGGTACACTGAGTTTTCTGAATCCTAGGAAATCAACATCTACTTACTATCAGAAAGAGTAGATACAGAAAAGTAGATAAACCAATAAACAAAATTTTTATGTTTCAATGGTTACTCTCCAATTTTCTATGTATGTGTTGCTTATAAAGTGGTTTAGCACATATATAAAAATATTTCTTCAATAAAAGCATCACATTCTTCGATATGCATTTCAACTAGAATAAATTACCTCTATGGTCATAAAATATTATTTTAGTGACAATATTTGTGTACTAATTCTATTATTCATATACTATGCTATTATTTTGAACTGAACGCCTATCATTACAATTCAGGAACTTGATGAAAAATCTCAGTTCTTCAATTGGCTTCACAGTATGTAAGAATATACAAATTACAGATCCATAATAAAATAATTTTTATCTATAATTTATAGCATAAATTAAATGCAATATATTCATAATGCAACATATTCATTTATCAAACATTCAATGATATCATTTTATAACTCTAGGAATCTAAGTTGATGTTGGGGGCATAATTTTAAACAACAAATTGGTTCTCCATATTCGTAACGGCGAAAAGAACACACTTAAGAGCAAATAATTCCTGTACCCTGAATAAATGTTGGGGTAGATTTAAGGGCCAGATGTAAAAGAAGTTGCTGCTGCTGCTGCTGCTAAGTCACTTCAGTCATGTCTGACTCTGTGTAATCCCATAAATGGCAGCCCACCAGGCTCCCTCGTTCCTGGGATTCTCTAGGCAAGAACATTGGAGTGGGTTGAGGTAGCAACAAATTGAAGCTAAATACAACAGATGTCTTGATCTCTGGGGCCTTGGCCTGCAGTGACTTGAAGCAGAGTTTCAGTTCCCTGGTCAGGGATTGAAGTCAAGTCATGGAAATGAGAGTGCTGAATCCTAGTCACTGTACCAGGGTCCAGTGACAAGGTGCTGGATCATCAGCTTTGTAGAAATGATGTTCCACAAAGCGACAGAAAATAGTGAAACAAGTAAAGTAATTATTTGAAGGGAAAAGGATATGTGTGGGTAGACATGGGGGTGGGCTCCAAGAGAGTCCGTCCTCATGGTAATTTGATTCACCTATAAACTCCAGTACTTTGGCCACCTCATGGGAAGAGTTGACTCATTGGAAAAGACTTTGATGCTGGGAGGGATTGGGGCAGGAGGAGAAGGGGATGTCAGGATGAGATGGCTGGATGGCATCATTGACTCAATGGACGTGAGTCTGAATGAACTCCGGGAGTTGGTGATGGAAAGGAGGCCTGGCGTGCTGCGATTCATGGGGTCACAAAGAGTGGGGCATGACTGAGAGACTGAAGTGAACTGAACTCATACAAGGCATTTCTTCTGGGTTTCCTCTGGCCAATCAACTTGTCTTGCCTGTCTCTGAATATGTAACTTATTTGTTTTAGCCAAGATGAATTCTAGCAAAGGAATCTAAGGGTTGACAGATTGGCATCACCTGTCAAGTGTGTAGTCAGGTCAAGTGTAGTCTGTGTATGTGTAGTCAGGAAGCTTTCCTTAACCTGGAGAATGATAAATATGTGGTGTCTATTTTTTATCTGGGCAGGGTTCAGATCCTCACTACTACTATTATGAAGTAGTAACAAATTTGAAAATATATATTACTGATTCCCAATGGATTAATGACTCCTCATTGGTCCTTTGACCATTCATGAACGCCAAACAAAGAAAATCAGGTTCTTAAACATTCAGAAAGTATTCTTAGGTGTTAAGATTTGAATTTGAATTTAGATCACACAGTCTTGTATCTGGGCTCTACCTTTTTCCAGGGCAAATTGCTTAACTTCTTTATTTCTGAGCTTCCTCACTTTCTATATTGCATGCTCAGTCAATCAATTGTGTCTGACTCTTTGCTACCTTACCAGTCTTCTCTGTTCAGTGATAGCATCATAGGTCAGTTGTTTTAAAGTCCTATATAGCAGGCATCTTAAAAGAGGAATGCATAAAAAGAATGTGTGCATTTGTGTGTGTAGTTAAATTTGTATTAAATATTCAGCAACTGAATCCTGTGCGTCACTAAATTAGTGGATTCTAAGAGGTTGCTATAGGAAAGTCTTCAAATGGAAGAGTCAGAACAATTGTAAATATTCTGTGAATATCTTCATTGGCATTTCAAATGTGATTTCTGACTACGGAGATGACAGATAAGTTTCAAGAAACAAATATACATTAGTCGTTTCTGATTGTCTCTGGAGGCCAGAATCAGCTGGCTGTTTAACACAGTTGTTCAGAGTTTCTTGATGCTCTTAAGAGATAGAATGTCAATGCTTTGGTGAGGTTGCACAGTCGTTGATATCTCTTGAACAAGGTCACATATAAAGGATGCAAATATTTTGCTAGACTTCCTTAGTCACCCCACAGAGACTTATCCAGGGGTAAATTTGGCCGAGGCATGATCTGCTGTAAATGGTAAGTCTTACAAGAGTTTTATCTGGTTTTCAGGGTTTAGCTCACAGGATGTGATATATTCTGATAGGGATATAAAAACAAGTTTTAGTTTTTATCGACAGTGAGTCAAGTGGGAAGAAGAAAACTACAAACAATAATATGAACAGTTTTAGCCAGATGTTGAAGGAAATGAGGATCTAAATATTTGAGCAAGTTAAAAAGATCCACTCAAGTTTTTGAATAGGTGAAATTAAATTCATAGGGTGAAATTAAACCTTTGCAAATCCATTAGTTTTCTGAAATTTATACAGTGGTGCAAAATAGCTTAAGACAGTGAACTGAAAGAGTCTGACAACCTGGGAGAACTGTTTTCCATTGAAACATTAAAGTTTTCTCTACTCTCTCCCATCTTCCTTTTGAGAAAAAGTAACTTTAAAGGAAGGTTATTATTGATTATAAAATAAGGCTGATATCCTTAGGTATGCCCTGATTACCTTCATAGGTATAGTAAATATGATAATTTACCATGGTCTTTTAAAATTTGCTCTGCTAGAATCTCACATTGGAGATTCTCAGACATTTTTAAAATTCTTATGAGTCTAGAAGGAAGTCAAACCAAGAACTTAAGTACCTATTAATTTGGTTGAATTCTCTCTTTTCAAGACTGCCAAAATATCTTCATGTTCCTGGACATACTTCTTTAATCACATGTAAGAGAAGGAATCCTGTGACACAGGTGCCAAATCAGTTTTTACAAGATAACTTCGTAAACACTGGCTCCATAAATTCAGTCTTAGTTTCTTAAAGGTATCTGATCAAGTCAGCATTTTATTCAAATATGATGAACTCAAGCAATGGACTTGTGTGCCTTAAGTGCAGAAACCCAAAACTCTTGAGTTCAGGTGTTAGCAGTGAAGTAAGGATTTATTGCTTGGCACCTAGCAAAGGAGTAGGGGGCACAAGTCTCAGGTCCACTCCAACGTGGTCTGATTTTTTACTGATTTTTTAAAGAGAAAGAATAAAAGAGATAGGATTAATCATTTAAACATTGTCTTCTGACATTTCTTAACCATAGTTTTGAAAGTCAAGATGCCTGCATTTTATGAGTCTCTGGTCTTGTGGTCCATGACCCAGGGATCAGTTAGCTCATTTTATTCTAGAGAATAAAAAAGAGCTTGTATATTAATGGTGCTGTCAACAACAGAAATTTTAATACAATAATGATGCTATTCATGTCTGCATGCATGCTAAGTCTCTTCAGCTCTGCAAGACTTTTTGATACTCTATGGACTGTAGCCTGACAATATCACTGTCCATGGGATTCTCCAGGCAAGAATACTGAAGTGGGTTGTCATGCTCTCCTGAAGAGGATCTTCTCAACCCAGAGACTGAAGCTGCATTTCCCATGACTCCTGCATTGCAGGCCATTTCTTTACCACTGAGACAATGGAGAAGCCCAATGATATTATGAAAGTAAAAGTGAATTCACTCAGTCATGTCCAACTCTTTGCAACCCCTTGGACTGTAGCCTACCAGGCTCCTCTGTCCATGGGATTTTCCAAGCAAGAATACTTGAGTGAATGGCCATTCCTTTCTCCAGGAGATCTTCCCAACCCAGGGAATGAACCCAGGTCTCCGGCATTGTAGGCAGACACTTTAATGTCTGGTCACCAGGGAAATCCATGATATTATAGATAATATAATGATATTATAGATAATAGCAATCTTAATTACCTGACTGATTAATGTCCAGTTGGCATATGATTGTGATCAGAGGGAAAAAGAAAGAGAATGAAGCTTTGAATAGAGAGGTTAATCATAAACTTGGCAGGGATACTCAGTTTTAGGGGGACTCAAATTTGATGACCTTTCAGGCAAGTCATTGGTTACATATCAGTCTTTCTTATCATATCCTGATAGAACAGATTCTTATTGTACCTGTCATAAATGATGATTATCCACACAAGAGTGATAAAGTGCTGAAACAATGGTGTTCCATCACTTGAGTTTTGAGGCTCAAATATAAGCAGGGAAATGGGAAATCTTTATAGTTAAAACAAGGGTTGAGGCATCCTTTGATTGGGATTTGTAGGAAGAGGGAAAGCTGGAAGGGGGCCAACTAGAAAAGAGGCATCTCATGTTTGGGGAGCATATTTTGCTTTCTCTAATTATACTTGAGTTGTAAGGGGTAGGAGTAAAAATAGTAAAATATGAAAAGGCCAGTTCCCTTATACATTTCAGCAATATTTATATATTAACTAGGTTTTTATAATTTTATAGTTAAAATTATAAAAAATCAAAAAGCAAGTAAATTATTTAAATTGGAATCCTGGGAACTATCCTTTACTAATTTGATGATGACTAATAGAGGTTTTCTTGTGGAGAAAGGGGCGAGATAATGATAGTCAAATAAAAATTTGAGTTAGATAAGTATTGATAGCCATAATTTTGTATACTTGCTTTTTTTTTAAGTAAATTTCAAAGTGAATTTTTCCATACACTATATGTTTCTTAAGGAAATATCATCTGCACAAACACAAAGTTCACCCAAAATTTTGCACAGTGTTAAAATATATACTGAGGGGTATTTAAAGTTTTAAGGATTTATTTGAGTAAAAGTCAATTGAATAAGGAAGTTTCCAACTTAGCAAATATAAAGGAGTTCCCAGGAGCTGTTCAAGATGAAAGACTTTTATAGGCAGAAGGGAGTGGAAACAGGGAAGTTATACTAGGCAAGAAAGTGGGTTGTTTATTGCAGTGCAACTTTCCTTTAGGGGATGATATGGGTCTGTCAGACAGATTACCTAACCAGTGCTGATCGGGTGATTCCTGATTGACTGGTTTAAGAATCCATTCCTAGGAGAGTCAGGAATGTATTATAATTAAACTTATCTGTAATTAGGCCTTGGTTTGAGGATGTGGGGCTTAGAATAAGCAACTCCATTTGGGGGCTGTTGTCTTGTTTTTTAACAGTAGAGGCAACGAAGTCCAGCTATCTGACCTATCTTTTTAGTCAGTCAGTCAGTTCAGTCGCTCAGTCATGTCCAACTATTTGCAACCCCATGAATCGCAGCACGCCAGCCCTCCCTGTCCAACACCAACTGCTGGACTTCACTCAGACTCACATCACAGTGATGCCATCCAGCCATCTCATCCTCAGTCATCCCCTTCTCCTCTTGCCCCCAATCCCTCCCAGCATCAGAGTCTTTTCCAGTGAGTCAACTCTTCGCATGAGGTGGCCAAAGTACTGGAGTTTCAGCTTTAGCATCATTCCTTCCAAAGAAATCCCAGGGCTGATNTTGATCTCTGGTTCCTCTGCCTTTTCTAAAACCAGCTTGAACATCAGGAAGTTCACGGTTCATGTATCGTTGAAGCCTGGCTTGGAGAATTTTGAGCATTACTTTACTAGCGTGTGAGAAGAGTGCGTGACCAATTCCTTGAGTGAAAACTGGAACAGATAAAAGACAAGCTTCTGGAGGCAGAAATGTGGTACATTATAGTTAGTATTGTAACACCAAAACTATTTTTGTAACAATGAATGAACACTGGATTGTAAAAGTTAAACCTCACTTACTACCTTTTAGATATAGTCTGCAGGTCTTAATAGATTCTTCACTGTTTCTTTTGCAAGTGTGCACATTGTTTCTGAAATATTTTAGCTAGTCCAGTGTGGTTTTGCAAATTACACATAGGGGAGGGATACCAAAGACAAAGACAGAGTGCTCCAGATTGGTAAATTTCAATTTTAATAAACAAGAGAATTTACATATTAGGCTTATCTTGGTTAAACACAATATGTGTACGTACTACGTTGCTTCAATCATGTCTGATTCTTTGCAACCTTATGGACTGTACCCCACCAAGCTGCTCTGTCCATGGCATTCTCCAGGCAAGAATACTGGTTGGGGTGCCATGCCCTCCTCCAGGAGATCTTCCTGACCAAGGAAATGAATCCTGCGACTTCTGCACTGCAGGCAGACTCTTTATGGCTGTCACTGGGAAAGCCTGGTAGATCTCTATACCCACCTACCAAATTTTAAAAGTTTGTATAGAGATCCTGACAGGGTTTGGTCAAGTATTCAGTCCAGATGGTCTCAACATATTACTCTCCTAAGACTATGTCCTTGGAACACCTCCCACTGTGGGAAAGGTAGGCAAAGTATACACCCCAGGAACCGAGGAAAAGGGGAGGAGCCTCCAGTTGCCAGCTCAAAGGAAAATGGGAGGTCATGTCCTGGCCTCCTTCAACATCCACAAAATTAAAACACCTTGAATTTGACCAGTGAAAGCCCATTTTCAACATCCACTTATTAATTCCTTCTAATTAACAGGCAAATTACACTCATTTCTTTGCCATCTTCCTTCCAGTATTAATCTTCAATAAGATTTCCTCTGTTAAAATCTCTTTTTAATACAATAGAGATAAAAGAGAAGAAAAAGTCAAGTTGATTGCTCAAAATTATCAAGGCATTAAACATAATCTTATATTTTAAACTCAAATAGCATTCTTATGGAAATAGCTGTATTTACTGGCTGAATATAGCAGTATTTTCCAAAGTATCTTTTTTTTCTAATACTGTAGATTTTCCAAGTTCTTTTCTTACTTCCAATTTTGTCATCTTGTTGTTTCTTAAGATCATCTTTAAAAGGAGTAACAAGCTTGATATCCCTGTTACAACTGAGATACTGGTATTTAAGAAGGTACTTTAACATTTTCAGTTTGTTAAAATGTGTGTATTAATCGCTCAATCATGTTTGACTCTTTTCGACTTTATAGGCTATAGGCCGCCAGTCTCCTCTGTACATAGAATTCTCCAGGCAAAACTACTAGAGTGGATTGACATGCCTTTCTCCAGGAGATCTTCCTGACCCAAGGGTCAAACCTGGGTATCCTGCATTGCAGGCAGATTCATTACTGTCTGAGTCATCAGGGAAGCCAGTTAGTGGTATAATGTTTACTTGGAACTCTGGTAATCCTTTCAGATCCCTGAACTTTTTTGTTTTTTTTTTTTTTTTAAGGTATAGTAGTAGTCTGGAATGTCCCATGGATGGAGGAGCCTGGTGGGCTACAGTCCACGGGGTCGTAAAGAGTCAGACACGACTGAGCGACTTCCCTTTCACTTTTCACTTTCATGGATTGCAGAAGGAAATGGCAACCCACTCCAGTGTTCTTGCCTGGAGAATCCCAGGGACAGTGGAGATTGGTGGGCTGCCATCTGTGGGGCCACACAGAGTCGGACACGACTGAAGTGACTTAGCAGCTGCAGCAGTAGCCTGAGAGAAAATTGAAGCTTCAATGCCTACCAACATTAGAGATACATTTCAGTTAAAAAAAAAAAAAAATCCCTGTTATATCTCTCAGTATTCAATATTTACCTAACACTAGGAAAAAAATTTAGTTTTTGAAGAAGTTCAAGTCACATTTTCCTAAGAGATGGAACCTTGGCATATTGAATATTTTAAGCTGAAGAAGTTTGAGAAAAGAGCTGAAAGAGGAAAGTTACTCTCTTTCAGCCCTTCACCCATCTTTCTTGAAACAGGTTAGGAAAACTTCAAGTGAGAGGTGCTTTTCCCATACCCAGGAGAAAGGAGCATCCTTATCTCAGAAACAAATGAAGGCCCAGGACAGTCTTAATACACAGGCCTTGTTAAGTTTCCCTCAGTTTACTACAATTACCTTACACTCCTTACCTTACCTTATTCTTCCATAACTGTCTACTCATCATCAAACCTAGCCTAAAAGTATTTATGTCTGTTTCTTTGGGTCTTCATTTCTTTCTAAGAGCTCCTGTGTCACATAAAACTTAAATCAATTTGTATGTTTTTCTCTTGTTAATGTCTTTGTCAGTTTAAGTTTCAGATCTAGCCAGCGACCCTAAGAGCTGAAAGGTATCTTGCTTCCCTACATTTTAATTCCTGGATCCTTCAAATGTTTTTCTTGTTGTTGCTTTAAACAATAATTTGTTCTATTCCCTTTCTTTCTTTCTTTCTTTTTTTTTTTTTTGTTCTAGCATATGCTTGCTTGTTTGAAAGCCATGTAAAATAGATTCAAGCACCCCTATCTGTGAAATGGGGTTATTACTCATTAATATATTGTTTCTACATTCATATAATTTAATATAGTACCTGGAACAGAGAGCATAATAAAGAATAGTCTTTAACTGTATTAAATTAATCCAGTCAGCACAATAAACATATTGTTTAATTTTTAATTAAATTTGATTTAATTTTAATCCTAAAAATATCTCAGCTACACATCATTGCTGTTTTAATGTCTATTTTGTTTATAGAAGAAGCATCACTGTTTTGTTTGAGAATTCAAATTTAATTATATTTATACTTTTTTCTTAGTTAAATGTTATTTACTCCCCAAGAATTACATTCTCTCCATATATTATTGGAAAACAAATCTAGTTCTCTCTAATAACAGAGCCATGGTTTATCTTCAAGTGGCAGTAGGTAATAATAAAGCTGCTTCTTTCTATTTTTTCTGCATTGTTCATGATCAGCAGTAAAAAGAGAGGCTGCAGTCCTCATTAAGTTGTATACTTGATAGGTTTTATAAAGCAACCCTCAATAGCAAATAAGAAAGAAGCAAAATTGAGCAATAAATAAAGCAACAAAATTGAAATGAATTGCACATTGCTTGAAAAATCAGGAAGACAAGGAAGAAGAAAATTCTGTTGCTTTTGGAGCATGCAACACTTGCTTTTCTTTTTTCTATTGTAAAGGCTATTTGGGGGAAAATATTTTCTGTAGAAAAACAGTGATCATCATCAAGTTTTATTCACCTTTTTGCTAAAGTGTCACACAGAATATTAATAAATTTACTATATCCCCACGGAAATTTTCTTATGCAACATCCCAGGGGCAGTAAAGTTCTGAAACAACAAATTTCCATCTCTTTTTAAGGCAACACCAAAGAATTCTCAATCTACCAAATAATTACACTCATCTGACACACTGCCAAAGTAATGCTCAAAATTTTCCAAGCCAGACTTCAACAGTATAGGAACCTTGAACTTCCAGATGTTCAAACTGGATTTTGAAAAGGCAGAGGAACTGAAGATCAAATTTCCTACAACCATTGGATTATCAAAAAAGTAAGAGTTCCAGAAAAAAACATCTACTTCTGCTTTATTGACTACACCAACGCCTTTGACTGTGTGGATCACAATACACTGTGGAAAATTCTAAAAGAGATGGGAATATCAGATCATCTGACCTACCTCTTAAGAAATCTGTATGCAGGTCAGGAAGCAACAGTTAGAACTGGACATGGAACAACAGACTGGTTCCAAATAGGAGAAGGAGTACGTCAAGGCTGTATATTGTCACCCTGCTTATTTAACTTATATGCAGAGTACATCATGAGAAAGGGTGGGCTGGAGGAAGCACAAGCACAATCAAGATTGCCGGGAGAAATATCAGTAGCCTCAGATATGCAGATGACACCTTCCTTATGGCAGGAAGAGAAGAACCAAAGAGCCTCTTGATCAAATTGAAAGGGAAGAGTGATAAAGTTGGCTTAAAACTCAACATTCAGAAAATGAAGATCATGGCATCTGGTCCTATCACTTCATGACAAATAGATAGGGCAACAATGGAAACAGTGACAGACTTTATTTTTTGGGGCTCCAAAATCACTGCAAATGATGACTGCAGCCATGAAATTCAAAGACAATTACTCCTTGGAAGAAAAGCTATAACCAACCTAAATAGCCTATTAAAAAGCAGAAACATTACTTTGCCAACAAAGATCCATCTAGTCAACGCTTTGGTTTTTTCAGTAGTTATGTATGGATGTGAGAGTTGAACCATAAAGAAAGCTGAGCACTAAAGAATTGATGCTTTTGAACTGTAGTGATGGAGAAGATTTTGAGAGTCCCTTGGATGGCAAGGAGATCCAAACAGTCTATCCTAAAGGAAATCAGTCCTGAATATTCATTGGAAAGACTGATGCTGAGTCTGAAACTCCAAGATTTTGGTCAGCTGATGTGAAGAACTGACTCATTAGAAAAGACCCTGATGCTGGGAAAGATTGAAGGCTGGAGGAGAAGGGGACAACAGAAGGTGAGACGGTTGGATTGCATCACAAACTCAATGGACATGAGTTTGGGTAAACTGTGGGAGTTGGTAATGGCCAGGGAAACCTGGAGTGCTGCAGTCCTTGGGGTAACAAAGGTTTGGACATTAATGAATGACTGAACTGAACTGAACTCTCTTTTCTTCCTCCCACTTCCCATTCTTCTCTTCCCCCATCTTCATCTTTATTCTTCAGTACTGCCATTCAATTTATTTTAGAAAATGCTTTACCTTTAACTCCAAACATTTGGGTTATTCCAGAACCATCATTTGCATCATCTTTTCAAGAAATTGTAGAACTGTAGATTGTTCTCCATAGTTGGTTCTCTCATTATATGCGCATATCCTGAACTTTGGTAATACTAGGACCATGCTTTCCACTTAGAGATATTCTTAGCATCTCTTTTAGAGTCTCAAGATTCCATGTCTGTGTTTTTGGAACATATTTGAAGCAATAATTATACATGTATAAATAAATATGTAAATAAATAAATACATATAAATAAAGTGAGTTCCTGATTATCTTTCAAGGCTATCAGATACTGAGAACTGACACAGAATGATTTCATATCTGTTTAACAATTTTAATTCTGTCTCCAAATAAAACCTTTACTTTACTAGATATTCACTCATAAATGGAAATAATGATCACACACCCATACATAATACATGTTGAATAAGCAACCTCAAATTATCTGTAATAAGGATCCTTATTACATTTTTTTCAATCTATTGCAGATGAATACGTAAAGACATTATGTGAATGTTAAATGTTCTTAAAGTTTCTAAATGTTTATTTCCATTTCTGTACTTATTTTGTTAAAGACCTGTGACCAAAAATGTATAGCTTATTACATTGAACTGAATATATTTATTACCATGGATAGGTCACTATTAGCTCTCTCAAAATAAAGCCTGCAATTTATCAAACATTTACTCATAAATAAACCAGTTAATCCTAAAGGAAATCAGTTCTGAATATTAATTGAAAGGACTGACGCTGAAGCTCTAAAACTTTGGCCACTTGATGCAAAGAATTTCCTCATTAGAAAAAACCCTGACACTGGGAAAGATTGAAGGCTGGGGGAAAAGTGGACAACAGAGGATGAGATGGTTGGATGGCATCACCAAGTCGATGGACATGAGTTTGAGCAAGCTTTGGGTGTTGGTGAAGGACAGGGAAGCTGTGCATGCTGCAGTCCATGAGATCACAAGGAGTCAGACATGACTGAGTGGCTAAAGTGAACTGAACTGATATGCCACTGTATCTGTTGGGCTTAGATATTGTGGAAGCATCAAGATCAAAGTGTCATAAATAAGAGCTCTTACAAGTATTTTTTTCTGTTTCATGTAAAGTCTGAAGCTGTGCATGTCAGGACTGGCATGGCAATTTTCCTTTTTGGAGTCCCCAGATACCTAGGCTTTTTCATCTTCCTTGTTGATGTACCTAGACTCTACTGGTTTTCTGTATGGGGGATGAGTCCAGCACTTGTTGTCACATTTATATAAAGGAAGCAGAAGAAATAATAAATAGAAAAAAGAACAAACAAACCAGGAAAGAACAAATTAAAGTAGGAAAACACTCTTGCTATCTATTGAAGAAATACCAAGCAGCTGAAATATGGCACTTCCGTTTTATCTTATTATCCAAATTTATATACATGACCACACTTAACATCATGAGAGATTTCAAAATGAAATCTTTATCCTGTGAAGTTTGATTAATTCAAGAAAAGGAAAAAGAAAATTGCAAGCCATATCTGTTACATTATTATATAGATTCCATTTGGTGTTTAAAAGTGTTCCTAGAAATTATGAACTTGATTTATCACTTTAAAAATTTTATCTAAATTTTATTTGAACTTCAAAATTTTTGAAACAGTAAAGAAGCAATGATTTTTTTTCAAAAATTAGAATTAGCTGAGGTGATTTTCTGCTCTTGTTTTGTCTATTCCAGAAAAGAAACATAGATTTAATTTTAATACAGTTCACTGACTCTTTCAATTAGATATGAATGATAAAGCTCACTTCACTGCCTCAGTAACTATGACATAACTGGACAATCATTTCCTCAATAGTGCCATTTACTGAAGAGACTGAGGAGGATACACTCTTATCATTTTAACTTGACAAAGCATATGACTTCTGGGATAGATAAAGTACTCCGATAACAATTTTCATGGTCATTTTTTATATTTCAGGATGGACTTTGATAATATATGCCTTTCAAAAAACTAATATTAAAAGACCATTGCTTAAACACACATTGAGGATATTTTTTCCTAATAAAATTTATGAGGTCATAGTTGCCTAAAATCATTATCAATGGAATTCACTAATCCAAATGGGCCATTATGAGGAAGAAAATAATTACATTAATTTGAAAATATGTGAAAATTAAAAGTATTGAAAAAAGAGATTTAACATTTTAAGGACTTTTGTAAAGAAGTCACACACAGTCATTTCTGCTTCTCTCCTAAAACTGCTCTTTCTTCCCGAGTAACCAGATCAAGGACAAAAAAAGAAAGAAAGAATCACAACTTGGTTTAGGATATATTAGATGCCATGATTTAGATTGCCATTTTGAGGATTAGACATTGGAGCTATAAAATTCCTATACTAAAAGAAGTATTTTATACCCCATTGGGGAATAAAATTCATAGTGATATACACCAACTGACTATTTTTCTATGATTGGCATTAGTACTCAAAATATGTATTTTCTCACAGTAACCTTACTGTCAAGTCACATTTGGAGTTCAAATAGAAGTAATTCTGTTGTCTGTAGAAGACTGTACCTTGCATAAGGTTAGTTTGGACATATATGAATTAATTGGTTTTGTTTTTTGATCATGTATTAAAAGGGTTCAGTGATGCATTCTATACATAGGGGAGAAATAAAGAGTGATGCTTGGGCTTCCATGATGGCTCAAACAGTAAAGATTCTGCCTGCAATGAAGAGACTGGGGTTCAATCCCTGGATTGGGAAAATCACCTGGAGAAGCAAATGGCAACCCACTCCAGTATTCTTGCCTGGACAATTCCATGGACAGAGGAGCCTGGTGTGCTATAGCCCATGGGATCTTGAACAGTGACTGAGCTACTAACTTTCAATTTTCTCTTTGGGTATATAAGCTGGTGAAACTGACTACATATTGTTGTCATTCATTTAAAATAGAAAGAACTTAAAGAGGATCATATTTTGAAATCAGTATTGTACACATTTTTGGAGTGAATGCAATAAAAATCACTGAAGATGGTGACTGCAGCCATGAAATTAAAAGACGCTTACTCCTTGAAAGAAAAGTTATGACCAAACTAGACAGCATTTTCAAAAGCAGAGACATTATTTTGGCAACACCAAATGGGTTTGGTACACCTAACCCATTTTCTCTGCCAGAAAAGGAAAGAGACTTCATTCTTAATCAGAAAGATCAGTGAATCTCCTCATATGAGAATTAGAAGGGCTTCATGATTATTACCCAGAAATTTAATTGTTGTCTCTCAGAAGATGAAATGTCTACGTTCATTATTACTGTAGAACACAAGCAAATATTCTTCAGGAAGAAGAGGGGAATTTTTACTATCCTGAAATGTGTCTAGGGAATGATATGTTCTATACATTTAATATACTTTATATTTCTTTTCCTATAGAAGGCGTGAAATGTGCAGAAAAACAGAAATTAGTGAGAATTATCTCCTGGTATTATCTTTAAACTTTAATTAATAAAGAAATATTTTAAAATACAGATGTAAAGTTTTCCAGGGAAGATTTTTTATCTTTTCGACTTTGATGTCTTAACCTTCTTTAATATTTTATTTTTATAAATTATTGTTACACCTTAATAATGTAAAACAACAACAACAACAACAACATAGTCATAAAGGCTACTTCTGTCATGGAACACACAATCTAGTGCTGAAAACAATGTACATACTGTAAACACACAGTTCATTTCAGTTCAGTCTGAGTCATGTCTGACTCTGCAACCCCATGAACTGCAGCTTGCCAAGCCTCCAAGTCCATGACCAACTCCCAAGTTCACCCGAACTCATGTCTTTTGACTTTGTGATGCCATCCAACCATCTCATCCTCTGCCATCCCATTCTCCTCCTGCCCTCAATCGTTCCCAGCATCAGGGTCTTTTCCAATGAGTCTACTCTTCGCATCAGGTGGCCAAAGTATTGGAGCTTCAGCTTCAATATCAGTCTGTCCAATGAACACCCAGGACTTTTTAATACCTTTAGAATACTTTCCATACTTTTAGAATGGACTGGTTGGATCTCCTTGCAGTCCAAGTGACTCTCAAGAGTCTTCTCCAACACCACAGTTCAAAGGCATCAATTCTTCGACGCTCAGCCTTCTTCACAGTCCAACTCTCACGTCCACACATGACTACTGGAAAAACCATAGCCTTGACTAAATGGACCTTTGTTGGCAAACTAAAGCCTCTGCTTTAATATGCTGTCTAGGTTGGTCACAACTTTCCTTGCAAGGAGTAAGCATCTTTTAATTTCATAGCTGCAATCACCATCTGCAGTGATTTGGACCTCCCCCCCCAAATAAAATCAGCCACTGTTTCCATAACTATTTGCCATGAAGTGATGGGACCAGATGCTATGACCTTAGTTTTCTGAATGTTGAACTTTAAACCAACTTTTTCACTCTCTTTTTCACTTTCATCAAGAGTCATTTTAGTTCTTCACTTTCTGCCATAAGGGTGGTGTCATCTGCATATCTGAGGTTATTCTCCCAGCAATCTTGATTCCAGCTTGTGCTTCTTCCAGCTCAGTGTTTCTCATGATGTACTCTGCATATAAGTTAAATAAGCAGGGTGACAATATACAGCCTTGATGTACTCCTTTACCTATCTGGAACCAGTCTGTTGTTCCATGTCCAGTTCTAACTGTTGCTTCCTGACCTTCATGTAGGTTTCTCAAGAGGCAGGTCATGTGGTCAGGTATTCCCATCCCTTTTAGAATTTTCCACAGTTTATTGTGATCCACACAGTCAAAGGCTTTGGCATAGTCAGTAAAACAGAAGTAGATGTTTTTCTGGAATTCTCTTGCTCTTTTGGTGATCCAGCGGATGTTGCTAACTTGATCTCTGGTTCCTCTGCCTTTTCTAAAACCAGCTTGAATATCAGGAAGTTCACGGTTCATGTATTGCTGAAGCCTGGCTTGGAGAATTTTGAGCATTACTTTACTAGCACAAATGGACAGAAAATTGCAATTTGTAAAGGTCTATCAATAGAATCTGACAGTTACAGAGGTCAGAGAAAAAATTGTCTGAGACGCTAATGTTTTTTAGTGAAGAATGGATGTAATTTACTTAGGAGAACTCTCTAAGGAGAGAGACTTGCATGCACCATGCTCTGTGGTGGAAGCACACATTACCTATTCCTAGCTTAGAGCAAACCAAAGTGTGAGAGCAAGTGGGACTTGAGGTGCCGAGGTTCTGCTGTGATAGATATTTCTCAACCTTAAGGTCAATGGGCATTACTTATTTTAATAAATATAGTGCCATGGAGGTATTTTTAGTGGGAAAAAAATGGCTGGCGATTTAATGTATATTTTCAAAATATTACTATGCCTGCTGTTAATCAAAACAAAAGAAGACCTGACTGCCAATACAAATGTGACTCCCAGTATAAATTCAAGCAAAGTATAGTCCACAGTAAAGTAAAAACCAGCTTGCAGACTTCATATATAACTAATATTTCATGACTTAAAACACCACATACATATTATGGTAGACAGAATTCTGAGATGGCCTTACGGTGCTCTGTAGTGGTAAGGAATACTTTGTGAATATGATGCTCACATATCACTGTGTTTTATCTTGTAGTAAGGAATAATTTGTGAATATGATGGGATATGACTCCCCTTTTAGTTATAGTCCATTGATTTAAAAGGAATATCATTGAGGTGGGCGTCTAAAATATGTCATTCAAAAGTTCTGGGTCCTCATGAAGTCAGGAAGGTCTGAATGTGAGAAAGCATTGGAGAGGGCACATACAGACCTGAGAGTGTTACCAGGGAGCTGAGCTACTTTGTGCAGTAGTTTGAACATTCTTTGGCATTGCCTTTCTTTGAGATTGAAATAAATACTGACCTTTTCCAGTCCTGTGGCCACTGCTGAGTTTTCCAAATTTGCTGGCATATTTAGTGCACCACATTCACAGCATCATCTTTTAGGATTTGAAAGGGCTCTACTTGAATTCCATCACCTCCACTAGCTTTGTTCATAGTTATGCTTCCTAAGGCCTACTTCACTTCTCATTCCTTCTGAAGTTACTTTTCCACTGATCTCCAGTAGCATATTGGTCACCTACCAACCTGTGGAGTTCATCTTTCGGTGTCCTATCTTTTTGCTTTTTCATGCTATTCATGGGGTTCTCAAGGAAAGAGTACTGAAGTGGTTTGCCATTCCCTTCTCCAGTGGACCACATTTTGTCAGAACTCTCCACCATGACTCTTCCACTTTGGATGACTCTACATGGCTTGGCTCATAGTTTCATTGAATTAGACAAGGCTGTGGTCCATGTGATCAGATTGGTTAGTTTCCTGTGATTATGGTTTTCATTTTGCCTATCTTCTGATGAAGAAAGATAAGAGGCTTATGGAAGTTTCCTGATGGGAGAGACAGAGGGGAAAACTGGGTCTTGTTCTGATTGGCGAGGCCACATTCAGTCAATTTTAATCCAATTTTCTGTTGTTGGGTGAATGCATCTACATTCAGAGTTTATTATAACTGCCTCCTGAAGTGGTCAGTGTGAGCATGAAATGTTAAACAGACAGGGTCTTGGACTGGGGAGCAACCCAGTGTGATGATCTCATTTCTGCTTCTGATTCCTATGCCTTTGTTTCCAAATCCATAACATAGAAATAATAATTCTTGTCCAATCTCTCCCACAAAGGACAAAGAAGAGGAGAAGTCACTGCCAAGAGTGAATCATCCTTAACAATATCCTGATATTCACCTGTACTCCCTGAGCAGCCTGATAAGTACAAGAGGCCATTGCTGGTACCAAAGCTCCAGTTTCTCGTGGAGTCCAGTCAAAGGAACGAAGTCCACTCTGGGACACTTCATCAGTCGCCATAACTATCGAATAAAAAAGATGTACAACTTGAGAATTGTGAATTAAGTTTTATTTGGGGCTAAATGAAGACTGCAGCTCAGGAGGCAGCATCTCAGATAGCTCTGAGAGACTGTTCAAAAATTAGTTTTGTTACTTCAAATGTCTAATGAGAATGATATTAGAGTTAAGGGAGTTAAAGCTGGAATCAAAATTGCTGGGAGAAATTAGTAACCTCAGATATGCAGATCCCACCACACCTGTGGCAGAAAGTGAAGAACTAAAGAGCCTCTTGATAAAAGTGAAAGAGGAGAGTGAAAAAGTTGGCTTAAAATTCAACATTCAGAAAACTAAGATAATGACATCTGGTCCCATCATTTCATGGCAAATAGATGAGGAAACAGTGGAAACAGTGGCTGACTTTATTTCTGGGGGCTCCAAAATCACTGCAGATGGTGACTGCAGCCAGGAAAATTAAAAGATGCTTTCTCTTTGGAAGAAAAGTTATGACATACCTAAACAGCGTATTAAAAAGCAGAGACATTACTTATCAACAAAGGTCTGTCTAGTCAAGGCAATTGTTTTTCCAGTAGTCATGTATGGATGTGAAAAATTGGACTATAAAGAAAGCTGAGTGCTGAAGAATAGATGCTTTTGAGCTGTGATGTTTGAGAAGACTCTTGAGAATCCCTCAGACTGCCAGTAGTTCCAACCAGTCCATTCTAAAGGAGATCAGTCCTGGGTGTTCACTGGAAGGACTGATGCTAAAGCTGAAACTCTGATACTTTGGCCACCTCATGTGAAGAGTTGACTCATTGGAAAAGATCCTGATCCTGGGAGGGACTGGGGGCAGGAAGAAAAGGGGACAACAAGATGAGATGGTTGGATGGCATCACCAACTCAATAAGTTGGGTAAACTCATTGGCACATGAGTTTGGGTAAACTGCAGGAGTTGGTGATGGACAGGGAGGCCTGAAGTGCTGCAGTCCATGTGGTTGCAAAGAGTCGGACACAACTGAGCAACTGAACTGAACTGAACTAAGGGAGTTAAAACTATAACTATTTTTCAGTGAATGTTATCATCTTAATAGTATTACTATAAATTTGCTTCTTTAGTAAAATGTAAAAATGGATGTAAAATAATTGATTAAATTGTAAATTATGTATTGTATGATAGAAAATGTTGGTGGAACTTCCTTCTAGTATCCTACACATTACATATTGTAAATATAACGTTTAAGAGAATCATTGACAGATATAATTTAATGATAGAAAAATAAATTAGTTGGTATTTTAATTTTTCAATTATTTTAAATAATTGTGTTATTATTATAATTTAAAATCTCATTTTATTGCAGATATATAGAATATGAACTATAAACATTTTGTTACAAAATCCTGTTTTAAACATACACACATACATGAGCTAAATTAGCATAATCTGTTAAGCCAGTAAAGATTTTAATGTTTCCATTTCAGTGCACAAAATTAGACATGTAGATGAAGAGCAGATATTTTCAGAAAGATCATACAACCCGTAAACAACTAAATCTACTCATATTCAAGATCTAGCTCTGTAACCTTCCTTCTTATATAGCAGCTCACATAATCAATGCACTTGAATTTTTTGACATATAAAAACTGTATTGAGAAATTGTTCTATTTAAAAGTAATTTTTGATTGCCTTTGAAATCTTTAAATGAATTGTTGAAGTAAAATATTCACCTCTAACTGTGCTTATTCTTTCCATTACCATTTTTAATAAGACAATAATTGAAAGGAAGACAAAGGCATAGAATAAAGAAAGAAAGCATTACTTAATTTGTCAATGCAAAAATTTTTTACTATAGTGGAGTGCTTGCTAAGTATTGAGTAGTTGTCCAATATTAAGGTGTCTTTAGAAATAAAATGAAAATTTGACTGAAAAATAATGCAACCTTAATTTTTTAAGTGAATTGGATTTTCTGAGTGCTTGATATTTTGTTCCTGTAGGATCAACAAATTCCCTAATTTTTCTAGATGCAAACAGTTGAACTGGACACTGTGCCTCCCTTTTGCAGTTCATTATGAAGCCTAACAGAGTAGCCAGTCAATATCAATTTGTGTGCAACATTTCCAGTTAGGTTACTAGAAATCAGAAAAAAGAGCAGAAAGTAGGAGCCAGCTCCTGCTCTTTAAGTGATGTTTCACACGAAAAGAGTCAGGTACCTGTTCCTAGCTCTTCTGAGGATATTAAGTGAGAAACCCTTAGCAAATGAATATTAAAAGTACATTAAGGAATTTTGTGAAAATGGAAATAACATTTCTTTAAAGGAAATAACCAGAAATTAACTCTAGATAAGTAAGTTAGGATCAGAAATGAAGACATTCAGTCTAGCTCATCAGTTTAAAGTAAAGATGACAGGAAAGCAGTCAGGGAGAAGCAAATAATTTTATCCGTTTAAAATAGTGATATTTTCTCATAATTATAAAATTATGAATTTATCTAAATTAAAAGTGAAATTTGGCATTCTAAATGACAAAAACCACAATATTGATAGTATTTTTAAAAATCAGTTTTAGTCAATTTGAAGACCTTATGTAAATTGAAATTGTGTAAACAATTTGGTTTTCCAAAAATATACACATTAGAACATATATTCCAATTGATTTTTACATGTGTTGAAAAGTTGCTGTTGGAAATTGAATATAAAAATTTATATAGTTTTATATGATGAATGATCACTCAGTCTTTAATACATGAATATGTACCATGAATCTCTGAGGTTAGGATAGAGTTTTCAGTACTTTCACAGGAATTTCTATTTTTTCATCCATTTACTCATTCACTTAGTCTTAATATTTTTTTCAGTATCTCCAAATACAAGGCAATTTATTAGGCACTAGGAATATAGCAATGAACAAAAGAAATAAAACTGCCTATCTTCAAGACTTTGCATTCTAGCTGAAAATCTTGTGGGTCTAATGTTTTCTGTATCAGTCTTTGAGAACCACTGACAAAATATACACAGATTGTTCAAATTTTAAATAGGGAAATAGGTAACATTTAGCTGAAGTGGAAAAATAGTGTGGTCTTGGATGTTTCTTTAGCAGAAATCTTGAGACTATTTATTGGACACCATTTCAAAAATATATATTCCAGTAATAATGCCATTCAACACACACAGCTGATGAAATTAGAAGATAAAAATCAATAATCATAAATATCATTTAAGAAGTCAGACACATAACAGTAGATTAGAAAATCATGCAATTTCATAGTTGCTGTTTTTCAATCACTAAATTTTATTTGATTCTGTAACCCATGGACTGCAGCATGCCAGGCTGCCCTGTCACTCACCATCGCCAGAGTTTGCCCATGTTCATGTTCACTGAATTGGTGATACTATTCAACCATTTCATCTTCGGACACCTTCTTCTCCTTTTGCTTCAGTCTTTCCCAGCAACAAGATCTTTTCCCATGAGTCAGCCCTTCACATCATGTGGCCAAAGTATTGAAGCTTCAGCTGCAGCATCAGTCTTTCCAATGAGTATTCAGGATTGATTTCTCTTAAGATTTCCATTAAGACCTCCTTGCAGTCCAAGGGAATCTTAAGAGTCTTCTCCAGTACCACAATTCAAAAGCATCAATTCTTTGGTGTTGAGTCTTCTTTATGGTCCATATCTCACATCCATACATGATTACTGGAAAGACCATAGCTATGACAATATGGATCTTTGTCTGCAAAGTGATGTCTTTGCTTTTTAATATACTGTCTAGGTTTGTTATAGCCTTCTTTCCAAGAAGCAAGTATCTTCTAATTTCAGGGCTACAATCACCATCTGCAGTGATTTTGGAGCCCAAGAAGAGAAAAAAAAAAAAAAAACTATCAATGTTCCTACTTTTCCCCTCTTTTTTTACCATGAACTGAGGGTACCAGATACTGTGATCAGTTTTAATGTTGAGTTTTAAGCCAGCTTTTTCACTCTACTCCTTTATCCTCATCAAGAAGTTCTTTAGTTCCTCTTCATTTCCTTTAGAGTGGTATCATCTGCATATCTGAAGTTGTTGCTATTTCTCCCAGCAACCTTTATTTCAGCTTGTAGTTCATCCAGTCCAGCATTTTGCATGATGTACTCTGCATATAAGTTAAATAAGCTGGGTGACAATATACAGCCTTGACTTACTCCTTTCTCGATTTTGGACGAGTCAGTTGTTCCATGTAAAGTTCTAAGTGTTGCTTCCTGACCCACATACAGGTTTCTCAGGAGACAGGTAAGAAGTTCTGGTATTCCTATCTCTTTAATAATTTTTTGCAGTTTGTTGTGATCCATACAGTCAAAGGTTTTCGAGTAGTCAATGAAACAGAAGTAGATGTTTTTCTAGAATTCCCTTGCTTTTTCTATGACCCAACGAATGTTAGCAATTTGATCTTTGATGCCTCTGCCTTTTCCAAACCCAGTTTGTGCATCGGGAAGTTCTTGATTCAAGAACTGCTGAAGCCCAGCTGGAAAGATTTTGAGCATAATCTTACTAGTATGAGAAATGAGCTCAATTTTCCAGTTGTTTGAACATTCTTTAGCTTTGGAATTGGAGTGAAAACCTTTTCCATTCCTATGGCCACTGCTGTGTTTTCCACGTTTGCTAACATACTGAGTGCAGCACTTTAACACCATCATCTTTCAGTATTTTAAATATCTCAGCTGCTCATCATCTCCATTTGCTTTACTAGGCTTCCTAGATGCCACTAGTGGTAAAGAACCCAACTACCAATGCAAGAGATGTAAGAGACCCAGGTCTGATCCCTGGGTTGGAAAGACCCCTGGGGGAAGAAATGGCAACCCACTCCAGTATTCTTGCCTGGAGAATCCCATGGACAGAGGAGACCAGTGAGCTACAGTCTAAGGGGTCGCAAAGAATCAGACATGACTGAAGCCACTTAGCAAGCATGCAAAGCCCAAGGGACAATTTCATAATAAGTGCTGTAAAGTAAAGGAACTGATTCATTGAAAATTCTAAAATTTAAGATGCAAGTGGCAAGATTTTGATTATCCTCTGATAGAATGCAGTCTACATATCATGATACTCTCTTTCAGTTTCACCAAAGACCACCACAAAGCTTTTGACAGCCTAAGTTTTACTGAAGTTTGTATTATTAGCTAAAAAATAATAATTTATCAAAAATGAGGTGATTGCTCTGTGGCATCATCAAGAACAGTGGTTGGATCAACCTAAGGCAGTGATACTCACTATATCAACAAAGAGCTCTCTTCTCCTTTAAACTTATCTTAGGAAGTTATAGTTAGGAAGTTATAGTTGCCTGCATATGAAGTTGTCTATGTTGGAATATCAATGTTTGTAGCTAGATGCTATCACAGGGAATCTCATGAACACACGAGTTATAACATACACATATTTTGGACTGTTGTATGTGGTGCAGGTTCTGTATTGAAATGAGATGAGAAACACTGAAGGTTGATCTTCACATATTTTGATCACCAAAANTCCTATTCCTCCACCATCTTCTCCAAATCTCTGTTGGGTTCTATAACATACTTTTCATATCACCTCACTTAGCCATTGTACCTCAGCAAATTCTTATAATTATTTTAAATTTTGCAGGAAAAGAAGCAGATACATGCCAAGGTTAAATAGCAAAGTCCATATAGTGGCCCTGATATGTGACATCTGATCTATGAGAACTGAAAGACAGCATTGGTTCTATTCTTCTCTACTTTTCACACAGTATTGTTATATTTTGAGATAATGATAAACATAGGGTCCTCCCCATGTTAGAACAGTGCTCAGCACAGAGTGATATATATATTTGTAGATAAAATTAGCAATATGACTGTAATTAGGTCTTTATTTTGATTTACAAATGAACTGATTGCCAGTCTAAGTTCAATGCAGGATACAGGATGCTTGGGGCTGGTGCACTGGGATGACCCAGAGAAATGGTATGGGGAGGGAAGTGGGAGGGGGTTCAGGATTGGGAACTCATGTGCATCTGTGGCGGATTCATGTTGATGTATGAAAAAACCAATACAGTATTGTAAAGTAAAAAAAAGTAAAATAAAAAAAAGAAAGTTGATCATTATCTAGCAATAGGAAGTGACCCGTTTTTCTGTATTTTTCTCATTACCAACCAAAAATACATTTAAAATTTTGCATCTATTTTGAGATAACACTTTTCAAGGCTATTTTCCCACTCTTCTTTGTTAAGCTTATTTGAATATATAAGTTGACTTTCGGGTATGTAAATATACATCACAATCTGAATTAAGTTTCATATATAATCAGGCTGATAGTCAAATTTTTTTTCTATTGCATATTTACTTTATTTTTGCTAACAGGGTACATTTCTTAAGGAAAGGCATTTTTTGTGTTTACAAATGTGTCTGGGTCTGAATACATGGAAAATATTGCAACCAAACTCAGTTCAATTAGTCAATATATATTGATTACAATCAGAGTTATTCAGGTATAGTGATCATAAATTGCAGCAATAACATTTATTTTTATAAATTATAACTTTAATTAGAAAGTCTCTCGTGTGATGTTTTTCATTTGTGATAAGCTCTTTATTGTTATTTAGAGCATTTGTATACAATCAATACTCCATTAGTGCTTCAAGCTAACAGTTTGTGTGAATCAAAAACTCAAAAGCTGTCCTCAATGAAAAATTAATTATCATTATTATCTTGTTATTTAGTATTTATTTAGACCACATTTCTTCATTGAGCTTAGACATCATTTATATTAGTTTTAATCGTCTCATTAAATTACTTACAAAAATGAGAAAAAATTCTATTTACTAAATTTGAAAGTCTATTATGTTTAAACTTGAGGTTCTCTGTTTATTGAATTATTTAAAATTGTATTTGAAGAAAGGAAATAAGAAAACTTGAGCCAAATAACTTCAAAGATTTCTAAAGCATGAATAATTCTTTTATATCCTTTTCACATTTTGCATAGATATTATTCCAAATCACTGAGTAATTGAAGAAATTAACAATAGATATTGTCTTCCATTTTCCCATGCAAAGTTCCATATTTTGGTTTAATTTTTCAGGATGATATGTTGCAAAGAAAAGACAATTGCTATTCAAATACATCCACATTCTCCTTTGCTTAATAAATATTAGGAATTCCATTCAATTTTGAAATATAGATATTATTAAAGGAAATAATCAGTTTACAGTCCCACCAACAATGCAACAGGGTTTCCTTTTCTCCATATCCTCTCCAGTATTTATTGTTTGTAGATTTTTTGATGAATGGCCATTCTGACTGGTGTGAGATGATACTTCATTATAGTTTTGATTTGCATTTATCTAATAAGTGATGTTGAACACTTTTTCATGTGTTTATCAGCCATTCATGTGTCTTTTTTTTTTTTTTTTTTTGCCTTTTCACACTGTTCATGGGGTTCTCGAGGCAAAAATGCTAAAGTGTTTTATCATTCCCTTTTTCAGTGGACCACTTTTTATCAGAATTCTCCACCATGACCTGTCCATCTTACGTGGCCCTGCACAGTCTGGCTCATAGCTTCACTGAGTTACACAAGACTATGATCCACACGATCACTTTCATTAGCTTTCTGTGATTGTGATTTTCATTCTGGAGGCTGAGATTATAGATCTTACTTCTTCTGTCTGCCCTCTGATGCATGAGGATAAGGGGCTTGTGCAAGCTTCCTGATGGTAGACACTAGCTGTGGAGAAAACTGGGTCTTGCTCTGGTGGGCAGGGTCACACTCCATAAATCTTTAATCCAATTGTCTGTTCATGAGTGAGACTATGCTCCCTCCCTGTTAGTTGCTTGGCCTGAAGCCACCTAGTCCTAAAGTCTATAGGCTTTATGGTAAGGTACTCGTGACCTCCAAAATCTATTAATGCCATCATGCACCTCCCAGGACTGCTACTGCAAGTGTCCCTGTCCCCTGTGGCAGGCCACTTCTGAGCCACACCTCTGCAGGAGACCCTAAAACATTTGATCTGGCTTAGTCTCTTATGGGGCCACTGCTTTTTTCCCCTGGGTCCTGGTACACACAAGACTGTGTTTGTGTCCTCCAGGAGCCTCTATTTCCTCCAGCTCTGAGGGAGTTCTATAATCAAATCTTGCTGTCACATGTCATGTAAATGTCACATCACATGTGTGGATGGGAGAGTTGGACCATAAAGAAGACTGAGCACTGAAGAGTTGATGCTTTTGAGCTGTGGTCCTAGAGAAGACTCTTGAGAGTCCCTTGGACAGGAAATAGATTAAACCAATCAATCCCAAAGGAAATTAACCCTGAGTATCACTAGAATAACTGATGCTGAAGCTGAAGTACCAATACTTGGCTACTTGATGTGAAGAACTGACTTATGAAAATATCCTGAAAAGGCTGAAGGCTGAAAGGGAAGGAGGTGGCAGAAGATGAGATGATTAGATAGCATCACTGACACAATGGATATGAAACTGAGCAAACTCTGGGAGATAGTAAAGGACAGGGAAGCCTGAGCATGACTTAGTGACTGAACAATAATAACATCTTTGCAGAAATGTCTGCTTAGATCTTCTGCCTATTGTTTGATTGGGTTGTTGTTTTTCTTGTATTGAGCTGTATGAGTTGTTTGTATATTTTGGAGATAAATCCTTTGTCAATTGTTTCATATGCAATTCTTTTTTCCCATTCTGAGGGTTGTCTTTTCATATAGTTTATAGTTTCCTTTTCTATGAAAAAACCTTTTAAGTTTAATTAGTTCTCATTTTAATTTTGTTTCTATTTTCATTGCTCTAGGAGGTGAATCAGAGAGGATCTTTCTGTGATTCACACCAAGAGTGTTCTGCCTATGTTTTTCTCTAAGAGTTTTATAGTTTCTGGTTTTATATTTATGTCTTTAATCGATTTTGAGTTTATCTTTGTGTATGGTTTAGGATGTGTTCTAATTACATTTTTTTAACAAGTAGCTGTCCAGTTTCCCAGCACCACTTATTGAAGAATCTATCTTTTCTCTATTCTATATTTGTGCCTCCTTTGTCAAAAAAAACAATAAATGCTGAAGAGGATCTGGAGGAAAGGGAACACTCTTGCACTGTTGGTCAGAATGTAAATTGGTTCAGCCATTGTGGAGAACAGTATGGAGATTTCTTTAAAATATTAGGAACTATCATATGACTCAGCAATCTCAATACTGGGTGTATACTGTGAGAAAACCAAAATTGAAAAAGACACATGTACCCCACTCTTCACTGGAGCACGATAACCAGGACACAGAGGAAACCTAGATGCCCACCCACAAATGAATGGAGAAATAAGTTGTGATATATATGTACTATGTGATATTACTCAGCCACGAAAAGGAAAGATTTTGAGTCAGTTCTAGTGAGGTGGATGAACCCAGAGCCTGTTATACAAGAAAGAGAAAAACAAATATCATGCATTAACATATACATATGAAATCTAGAAAAATGGTACTGATAACTCTATTTGCGGGGCAGGAATAGAGACTCAGACATAGAGAGCAGACTCATGGACACAGAAGGGGTAGGAGAGAGTGATGAATTAAAAGAGTAGCATTGAAATATATGCATTACCACATGTGAAATAGCTAATAGGAATTTGCTATATAACACAGGAAGGTCAACTCAGAGGTCTCTGACAACCTAGAAGGGTGAGATGAGGTGGGAAGTGGGAAGGAGTTTTAAAAGGGAGGGAACATATGTAAACCTATAGCTAATTCATGTTGATGTATGGCAGAAGCCAACACAACATTATAAAGTAATATCCTCCAATTAAAAATAAATTAAAAAAAAGAAAATAATAATTCCAGCAAATATTACTTGACTGCAAATTCATAGTTACCATGTTATGCTCTAAGGGGTGTGCAAAATGAGACATGGCTTGAATTAAGTTGGGAAGGTAAAATATTTGTATATAAAATATAATAAATTAAAACAGAAAGTAAACAAATGGGATTTTAAGGGATTTTAAAGTTAAAATAACTCATATGTTCAGAGAAGCTATTTGGGAACCCATTTGGACTTACTGAAATTCAACAACCAAGTGATAAAATTAGGATTATGTTCAACTGAGAGTAAAAGACATCCAATTTCCCCAGCGATTTCAACAGTCAAAATATCTGGAAGTGTGCTGATATAGCATCTCTGCTCCACAAAGTCCTCACAGATTCTGAATCTCTTCATTTCAGGGCTAAGCTATCCCTAGACTATAACCCATATTCACAGAGTGCCCCCCCCCAAAAAAAAAGCAACTTCAGATATCTGGATGGAGAAAGAAATGAATAAGGGGAGAAGGTCACTTACCATTTTTGCTGTTGTTAAAGAATAATCAGTACTGCCTTGATGTTCTTCTTGGCTTGACCAAAATTTTAGAAATTTCCTCCTAACTGTAGGTCCCTGATCTCTTTTTAGTTTGAACATTTAACTTGTAATTTAAGATTTTGCCTCTGACCCTCTGTTTTACTGTGAGGTAGTAGTTGTTTTCAACCTTGTCAAATTCACTTATTAGTTTTTGTCAATACTTCTATAGATTCTTAGGATTCTCTACAAGTATACAATCATGTCAACAATGAATAAAAGCAGTTTTACCTCTTGTTTTCCAATTTTTACACCCTTAATTTATTTTACTTGCCTGATTACACAGCTTAGTATCTCCAGTAACTTGTAGAATAGAAATAGAAGGAGCAGATAGCTTCACCATATGCCTGTTCATGAGGGGAAGAATATTTAGACTTTCATCATGAGATATGATGTTGGCTGTAGGTTCTTTTTGTTTTTGCCTCTTTCAAATTCTTATATGCACATCCATGTTCCTTATTGTGTAGACGTGTGTGTGTGTGTGATTGTGTGTGTTTTAATAAGATAACAGATAAAATCTTAGTGTTATCTATTCTGATTTAAATGAAAAGTGAGTGTCCTTTCTCTGTATAGTCTCCCTTCTTCCATTGGCTTAGTGCAAAGGGCTTTAAGAATGTAAAAGATGACTGAATCAAAAGTTTGGAGGAGTCTGGGTCCCCGGATTACCACATAGAAGAAGGTCATCTGCCCAGCTACCAGGAAAACCCACTGTATTCCACATCTGGAATTTTGTGGCTTAATTGTTGCAGCAACTGTTGCTATAACAATTACAAAAGTTAGATTTCAAAAGTAGTTGTTGTTTAGTCGCTCAGTCTATTTTTTGTGATCCCATGGACTGTACCCCACCAGGCTACTGTGTCCATGGGGATTCTTTAGGCAAGAATACTGAAGGGGGTAGCCAATATTATTTAAAAAGCAGGGATATTCAATAATATCTCTCCAACTGAGAAAGTTTTTAGACCAGAAAACAAAGCAAGCAGCACCATAAAGTATAATTGTGAAGTTTATTATAGTAACTTATATACAGTTAGATGGTGATTCAGAGGTATTTGTAGCTATACTCTGTCCCTGAAAGGGAGATAGAGGAATTTGAAGGAATCAGGGAATCAAGGATAAATGTAGAATCTGACCAAAAAGGAAAAAGCAAATCCACATCAGTGGGAGTGAGGAGTTTTTCCTTCCCTGGGAATCTCATGACTATTATTCTTAATGGACTATTAAAAATCTGCATCAGCAAAGGACTGAATATCAGATAAAGTAAAGGGTTAAAGACTATAGGAAACTTATTTGACTTGCATGCATTTCTTATGATTAGGTTAGAGTTCAGTCATGCAGCAAAGGGAAGAGTTAGGACTCAAGCTTAAAATGGTGTCAGTGTAATCCAGGAACACAAATGATTATTATCTGCTGACTCCAACAAAGTAATGTTTTTCCACCTTTGACCCCTGTTCACCCATTTCTTTCAATTTCCCATCCCACTTATGACAATCATTCTCTGTATCTTGTTTTTCATTATTTTTGTTTTGTTTAGATTCCACATACAATATTCATCTTTGTCTGACTTATTTCACTTAAGTCATTGAGGTCCATATTATTGAAAATGGTAATGATTTATTCCTTTTCATGGATGAAAAATATTCTATTATTTATTAGAAATTATATCATTTTAATACATTATGATAAATAATGTCATAATGAACATGGAGAGCAGTCACATATCTTTTTAAGCTAGTGTTTTTATTTTCTTCAGATAAAACTCAGAAGGGAAATAACTGTATTATGTTAGCTCTATTTTTCTTTCTTTGAGCAAACTACATCCTGTTTTACATGATAACTGCACCAATTTACGTTCCCACAGCAGTGCACAATGGTTCCCTTTTCTCCATACCCTAGTTCAGTTCAGTCGTTGAGTCGTGTCCGACTCTGCGACCCCACGAATTGCAGCTCACCAGGCCTCTCAGTCCATCACCAACTCCCGGAGTTCACTCAGACTCACGCCCATCCAGTCAGTGATGTCGTTCAGCCATCTCATCCTCGGTCGTCCCCTTTTCCTCCTGCCCCCAATCCCTTCCAGCATCAGAGTCTATTCCAATGAGTCTACTCTTCATATGAGGTGGCCAAAGTACTGGAGTTTCAGCTTTAGCATCATTCCTTACAAAGAAATACCAGGGCTGATCTCTTTCAGAATGGACTGATTAGATCTCCTTGCAGTCCAAGGGACTCTCAAGAGTCTTCTCCAGCATCACAGTTCAAAAGCATCAATTCTTTGGCGCTCAGCTTTCTTCACAGGCCAACTCTTACATCCATACATGACCACTGGAAAAACCCCTGAAATAGTTATAAATGTTCTGCCAGCCTCTAGTCAGTTTCACAACCCAAGAATGTCTTTCTGAAACAAATCAAGCCCTCACTTTCAAATGAAAACATGGAGAAAGGTAGTTCTTCTATTTCTCAGTTTCTGTGGGAGTGTAGGAGCCTAACTTTGATTTATGCCAGTTAGGAAAAACAGATCATATTTACAGAGAAAAAACATTTGAAAACTCAGGGATAATTCACTGTGCTCAATAAATTCCAACTGTCAAATTGCCCCCACTGTTGTCCTGTCTTCCACAAATTTTCCACTACACATCACAGAGTTTAAACATCCTCCTGCCTTGTTCTCAACACAATAGAGGCCAAGATCTCTCCACAATTGCAATAATCTTAAATAAAGTCTATCTTGCTTATTGAACTTTGTTTGATACAATTTGTCTTAGACAAGAAGTTTACCAGAAGCTGCCACGTGAAATTTGCACCTCATCTGATTGACCAGAACTTTGTTCCAAGGCCACTGGGAAATGTAGTCTTTTTTCTGATCAGTCATATGTTGAGTAAGAAGTTCTGCTTTTATAAAACAAAAATATAACATTTGGAGGTAACTCTGTGCAACAATTTACTTACTAACATTCATGTACCAAAATAAAGACAGTAGGATTTGGCCATTTTGGCAAGTCCTTGAATATACAATGCTATTTTCAGACTGCCTTGTATTTTTCGTCTTCTTTCTTCTCTTGTCTATTTGCTCATTCTTCAAATGTAGTAAAAAAAAAATCCTTAAAGTACTGTGACTAATGGTTGTCTCCATTCAGTGAGAATTTTTTCATGTCAATTAATAACTTAATCATTTTATAATAAAGCTTTGTTATACAGATATTACGTGGAAGTCACTGTGATATAGTCTGAAATTATGAATAATAGAATCTCAGCAGCAGTAAAAAAAAAAAAANAGTTAGATTTCAAAAGTAGTTGTTGTTTAGTCGCTCAGTCTATTTTTTGTGATCCCATGGACTGTACCCCACCAGGCTACTGTGTCCATGGGGATTCTTTAGGCAAGAATACTGAAGGGGGTAGCCAATATTATTTAAAAAGCAGGGTTATTCAATAATATCTCTCCAACTGAGAAAGTTTTTAGACCAGAAAACAAAGCAAGCAGCACCATAAAGTATAATTGTGAAGTTTATTATAGTAACTTATATACAGTTAGATGGTGATTCAGAGGTATTTGTAGCTATACTCTGTCCCTGAAAGGGAGATAGAGGAATTTGAAGGAATCAGGGAATCAAGGATAAATGTAGAGTCTGACCAAAAAGGAAAAAGCAAATCCACATCAGTGGGAGTGAGGAGTTTTTCCTTCCCTGGGAATCTCATGACTATTATTCTTAATGGACTATTAAAAATCTGCATCAGCAAAGGACTGAATATCAGATAAAGTCAAGGGTTAAAGACTATAGGAAACTTATTTGACTTGCATGCATTTCTTATGATTAGGTTAGAGTTCAGTCATGCAGCAAAGGGAAGAGTTAGGACTCAAGCTTAAAATGGTGTCAGTGTAATCCAGGAACACAAATGATTATTATCTGCTGACTCCAACAAAGTAATGTTTTTCCACCTTTGACCCCTGTTCACCCATTTCTTTCAATTTCCCATCCCACTTATGACAATCATTCTCTGTATCTTGTTTTTCATTATTTTTGTTTTGTTTAGATTCCACATACAATATTCATCTTTGTCTGACTTATTTCACTTAAGTCATTGAGGTCCATATTATTGAAAATGGTAATGATTTATTCCTTTTCATGGATGAAAAATATTCTATTATTTATTAGAAATTATATCATTTTAATACATTATGATAAATAATGTCATAATGAACATGGAGAGCAGGCACATATCTTTTTAAGCTAGTGTTTTTATTTTCTTCAGATAAAACTCAGAAGGGAAATAACTGTATTATGTTAGCTCTATTTTTCTTTCTTTGAGCAAACTACATCCTGTTTTACATGATAACTGCACCAATTTACGTTCCCACAGCAGTGCACAATGGTTCCCTTTTCTCCATACCCTAGTTCAGTTCAGTCGTTGAGTCGTGTCCGACTCTGCGACCCCACGAATTGCAGCTCACCAGGCCTCTCAGTCCATCACCAACTCCCGGAGTTCACTCAGACTCACGCCCATCCAGTCAGTGATGTCGTTCAGCCATCTCATCCTCGGTCGTCCCCTTTTCCTCCTGCCCCCAATCCCTTCCAGCATCAGAGTCTATTCCAATGAGTCTACTCTTCATATGAGGTGGCCAAAGTACTGGAGTTTCAGCTTTAGCATCATTCCTTACAAAGAAATACCAGGGCTGATCTCTTTCAGAATGGACTGATTAGATCTCCTTGCAGTCCAAGGGACTCTCAAGAGTCTTCTCCAGCATCACAGTTCAAAAGCATCAATTCTTTGGCGCTCAGCTTTCTTCACAGGCCAACTCTTACATCCATACATGACCACTGGAAAAACCCCTGAAATAGTTATAAATGTTCTGCCAGCCTCTAGTCAGTTTCACAACCCAAGAATGTCTTTCTGAAACAAATCAAGCCCTCACTTTCAAATGAAAACATGGAGAAAGGTAGTTCTTCTATTTCTCAGTTTCTGTGGGAGTGTAGGAGCCTAACTTTGATTTATGCCAGTTAGGAAAAACAGATCATATTTACAGAGAAAAAACATTTGAAAACTCAGGGATAATTCACTGTGCTCAATAAATTCCAACTGTCAAATTGCCCCCACTGTTGTCCTGTCTTCCACAAATTTTCCACTACACATCACAGAGTTTAAACATCCTCCTGCCTTGTTCTCAACACAATAGAGGCCAAGATCTCTCCACAATTGCAATAATCTTAAATAAAGTCTATCTTGCTTATTGAACTTTGTTTGATACAATTTGTCTTAGACAAGAAGTTTACCAGAAGCTGCCACGTGAAATTTGCACCTCATCTGATTGACCAGAACTTTGTTCCAAGGCCACTGGGAAATGTAGTCTTTTTTCTGATCAGTCATATGTTGAGTAAGATGTTCTGCTTTTATAAAACAAAAATATAACATTTGGAGGTAACTCTGTGCAACAATTTACTTACTAACATTCATGTACCAAAATAAAGACAGTAGGATTTGGCCATTTTGGCAAGTCCTTGAATATACAATGCTATTTTCAGACTGCCTTGTATTTTTCGTCTTCTTTCTTCTCTTGTCTATTTGCTCATTCTTCAAATGTAGTAAAAAAAAAAATCTTAAAGTACTGTGACTAATGGTTGTCTCCATTCAGTGAGAATTTTTTCATGTCAATTAATAACTTAATCATTTTATAATAAAGCTTTGTTATACAGATATTATGTGGAAGTCACTGTGATATAGTCTGAAATTATGAATAATAGAATCTCAGCAGCAGTAAAAAAAAAAAAACAAGGCTTGCAAAGATGTAAAATAAACAACTTCAGATCAAAGCACATATGGGGAAAAAGAAGATGCAAATGATACTGTAATTAAATGTACATAGGAATGGAAATTAAGGTCTTGTGAAAGTTTTTCTCATTGAGTGAATAACTGAATGAATTATTGAAGATGAAGATGGACAAACCAGGGAATTAGAAGAGCATCCATAAGAACTATAAGAATGAGTCTTCAAATGGCAAGTCTTGTAAAACAGAGAATGGAAAATAAGCACACTGTTGAAAAAAAGAAAAACTACATTCAGTCCTCCTGGACTTTCAGATTAAGTGAACCAGAGAAACAGGAAAACAGAAAATGCAAAAGTTTCTGAAAATAAGATCACATATTGAAAGACTTGCCCAAAGTATAGTAACATAAAACTAAAATTATATTCAGGGTTAAGCATATATTGATTTAAAAATTGCATTGTTTTTTTCTCTCAAAAGGATCACAGTTTAGTTGCATATATTTGGAAAACATTCAAAGTAATCTTAAAAATGGTTTATAAGTATTATTGTATTTGAAATGAAGAGGTAACACAGAAACTGCCTTTGACACACATTCAGTTCAGTTCTGTCACCCAGTGATGTCGAACTCTTTGCAAACCCATGGACTGAAGCACACCAGGCTTCCCTGTCCATCACCAACTCCCAGAGCCTGCTCAAACTCATGTCCATCAAGTCAGTGATGTCATCGAAGCATTTCATCCTCTGTCATCCTCTTTTCCTCCTGCCTTCAATTTTTCCCAGCATCAGCATCTTTTCCAATGAGTCGGTTCTTCACATCAGGTGGCCAAAGTACTGGTGTGTCAGCTTCAGCATCAGTCCTTTCAATGAATATTCAGGACTGATTTCCTTTAGGATTTGGAATAAACAGTTTATTAAGACATTAATATTATAGCAGTACAGTTCAGTTGTAAATAACTAAAGAGATGTCAAAGGAATAAAATAAACATACTAAACATTAAAGAATAATAAAGAATAGTAAACATTATAGAACAGGTTCAAATGGAAGAAATACTAAGAGTAATGAAAAAATTAGCTTTCTTAAGACAAACTCCAATAAAATCACCTTTCAACATGATAAACTTTTTTTTAATGGGAAAAGATATTTAATTTAGCAATGAATCCAGGCCAGAATAATCTTTACTAAATATTATAGCACACAGTAAGCATGAACTTGTTAAACTACTATGAATGCCATTAATGCTCTTTAAGGAAATAATCATAGTTAAAAAAAAAAATCTAAGCTAAAAAGTCAAGGCCTAAAAGAACTTGCAAAGTTAGAATGTGTCAGTCTCTCTGACTCTCCATCTGGAGATTCTTTCTACCTAACATGTCTGTAGAGATTTACAATTTAATTTTTATCCCACAACATACTTCTTGTCCTGCAATGCTATCTTACATGTTTCTAAACAAATTACAGTCTAAACAGAGCACATTTGTCTTGTTATTACATTTTTTAGTAACTTTAAAAACTTCTAATTTCTTATCATACCCATTTCTGATCACCACCTGTTTCTCTCTCAACTCACTCAACCCTTAAACATCATTTTGTTATTTCTTCTCTTAAATTCTTTCATTTATTTTATGCTTAAAATATACTTACAGAGCAAAGGATATCATCAAAATTAATTGTATTTATGGAGTAACCTTCTTTACTTTCAAAATTATGCATTGTAAGTTAAATTGGAAAGAAAAGCTCTAATGGAAGAATTTTCCACAGTTTGTGGTGATTCACACAGTCAAAGGCTTTGGAATAGTCAATAAAGCAGATTAGATGTTTTCTGGAACTCTCTTGCTTTTTCGATGATCCAACGGATGTGGCAATTTGAACTCTGGTTCCTCTGTCTTTTCTAAATCCAATTTGAACATCTGGAAGTTCACAGTTCACATATTGTTGAAGCCTGGCTTGGAGAATTTTGAGAATTACTTCGCTAGCTGGTGACATGAGTGAAACTGTGTGGTAGTTTGAGCATTATTTGGCATTACCTTTCTTTAAATGAATACTGACCTTTTCCAGTCTTGTGGCCACAGCTGAGTTTTGCAAATTTGCTGGCATGTTTAGAACTGGACATGGAAAAACAGACCAGTTCCAAATCGGAAAAGGAGTACTTCAAGGCTGCATATTGCCACCTTGCTTATTTAACTTATATGCAGAGTACATCATGTGAAATGCTGGGCTGAATGAAGCACAATCTGGAACCAAGATTGCTGGGAAAAATATCAATAATCTTAGATATGCAGATGACATCACCCTTATGATTGAAAAGTGAAAGTGAAGTTGTTCAGTCATGTTTGACTCTTTGCGACCCCAAGGACTGTACCTGCCAGACTCCTCCATCCATGGGATTTTCCAGGCAAGATTACTGGAGTAGATTACCATATCCTTCACTAGGGGATCTTCCCAATCCAGGGATCAAACCTGGGTCTCCTACATTGCAGGCAGACCCTTTACAATCTGAACTACAAGGGGGCTTCAGAAAGTAAAGACAGAAAGTCAAGAACTAAAGAGACTCTTGATGAAAGAGGAGAGTGGAAAAAGTCAGCTTAAAATTCAACATTCAGAAAACTAAGTTCATGGAATGTGGTCCCACTACATCATGACAAATAGGTGGGGAAATCGGAAACAGTGACAGACTTTATTTCTCTGGGCTCCAAAATCACTGCAGATGTTGACTGTAGCCATGAAATTAAAAGACACTTGCTCCTTGGAAGAAAAGTTATGACCAACCTAGACAACATATTAAAAAGCAGAGACATTACTTTGCCAACAATGGTCCATCTAGTCAAAACTATGGTTTTTTCAATAGTCATGTATGAATACAGGACTTGAACTATAAAGAAAGGGAAGGGAAAGTCGCTCAGTCGTTTGCAACCCCATGGACTGTAGACTATCAGGCTTCTCAGTCCATGGGATTTTCCAGGCAAGAGTACTGGAGTGGGTTGCCATTTCTTTCTCCAGGGGATCTTCTCGACCCAAGGATTGAACCCTGGTCTCCTGCATTGTGGGCAGATGCTTTACCCACTGAGCCACCAGGGAAGCCCATAAAGAAAGCTGAGTGCCAAATAATTGATGCGTTTTAGCTGTGGTGTTGGAGAAGATACTAGAGAGTCCCTTGGACTGCAAGGAGATCTAANTCGACCCAAGGATTGAACCCTGGTCTCCTGCATTGTAGGCAGATGCTTTACCCACTGAGCCACCAGGGAAGCCCATAAAGAAAGCTGAGTGCCAAATAATTGATGCGTTTTAGCTGTGGTGTTGGAGAAGATACTAGAGAGTCCCTTGGACTGCAAGGAGATCTAACCAGTCCAACCTAAAGGAAATCATTCATGAACATTCATTGGAAGGACTGAAGCTGAGTCTGAAACTCCAATACTTGGCCACCTGATCCAACGAATTGACTCATTGGAAAACACTCTGATGCTGAGAAAGATTGAAGGCTGGAGGAGAAAGGGATGACAGAGGATGCGATGACTGGATGGCATCACTGACTCAATAGGCATGAGCTTGAGTAAACTGCAGAAGTTGGTGATGAACAGGGAGGCCTGGTGTGCTGCAGTCCATGGGGTTGCAAAGAGTTGGACGTGACTGAAATGAACTGATTAGAAAGAGAAGAAATTTGTCAGATGTAAAATAGATCTGAATATTGTCAAGAAGCCAGTTCATTTGGATTAAAAAGATGAGAGAGATAAATGTTGAGAAACTATTAGCAAAGTTCAGAATTTGAATTTGAGATTTTAGAAATGCATTTCTGGGAAGGCACTGGGGATTCCCTGGTGAATCAGGTGGTGAAGAATCTGCCTACAATTCAGGAGCTGCTGCTGTTGGAAAGTAAGTTAATTTCAGTTCAGTTCAGTTGCTCAGTCATGTCTGACTCTTGCGACCCCATGAATCGCAGCACACCAGGCCTCCTTTCCATCACCAACTCCCAGAGTTCACTCACAATCACATCCATCGAGTCAGTGATGCCATCCAGCCATCTCATCCTCTGCTGTCCCATTGTTCTCCTGCCCCCAATCCCTCCCAGCATCAGAGTCTTTTCCAATGAGTCAACACTTTGCATGAGGTGTCCAAAGTACCTGAGCTTCAGCNCTGTGGCCACTGCTGAGATTTCCAAATTTGCTGGCATATTAAGTGCAGCACTTTCACAGCATCATCTTTCAGGATTTGGAACAGCTCAAATGGAATTCTATCACCTTCACTAGCTTTGTTCCTAGTGATGCTTTCTAAGGCCCGCTTGACTTCACATTCCAAGATGCCTGCCTCTAGATTAGTGATTACATCATCACGATTATCTGGGTCGTGAACATCTTTTTTGTACAGTTCTTCAGTGTATTCTTTTCACCTCTTCTTAATATCTTCTGCTTCTGTTAGGTCCAGATCATTTCTGTCCTTTATCGAGCCCATCTTTGCATGAAATATTCCCTTGGTATCTCTAATTTTCTTGACGAGATCTCTAGTCTTTCCCACNCATCATCACGATTATCTGGGTCGTGAACATCTTTTTTGTACAGTTCTTCAGTGTATTCTTTTCACCTCTTCTTAATATCTTCTGCTTCTGTTAGGTCCAGATCATTTCTGTCCTTTATCGAGCCCATCTTTGCATGAAATATTCCCTTGGTATCTCTAATTTTCTTGACGAGATCTCTAGTCTTTCCCACTCTGTTCTTTTCCTCTATTTCTTTGCATTGTAAAATATAGTATTTGATTATAATCACTTGAGTGTTCATTAGATTGCCAGGATTATTTTCATTTTTTAGTTACAAGTTTGTACCCTTAAATATCTCCATAATATTCTTATTGTGCAGGCTCTACTAACAACCATTCTACTTTCTGTTGCTACAAATGTGGCTTTTTCAAATTCTGCATATAACTGTTATCATGAAATATTTGTAGCTTTCTTTCTGACTTACTTCACCTAGCATTATGCCCTTAAGGTCCATCCATGTGGTTGCAAATGGCAGGATTCCCTTCTCATAGGTGAATAATGCTCATCTTTAAGTTCATTTGCTAACAGACCCTTAGATTGCATTTTGGGTATTGTGAATAACACTGCAATGGACATGGAAGTACAAATATCTTTTGATATCCTGTTTTTATTTCCTTTGGATATATACCAAGAAATGGAATTGCTATGTCATATGGTAGTTTTATTTTTAACTTTCTGAGGAACCTCCATCTTAGTTTCCATAGTGCCTAAACCAATATACATGCCCCTCAACAGTGCACAAGTGTTCCCTTTTCTCTGCATCCTCACCAACATTTGTTATCATGTATCTTTTTCATGACAGACATTCTAACAGCTGTGAGATGATACCATCTCATGATTTTAACTTCCATTACCCTGATGATTCCTGATATTGAATCCATTTTCAGGATCCTATTGACCATTGGATAGCTTATTTGGAAAATATGTCTATTCAGTTTCTTTGCTCATGTTTTAATCGGATTATTTTTCTGATACTGAGTTGTTTGACTCCATTACATATTTTGGATATTAACCCTTTATCTGACATATGGTCATAAATATTTTCTCCTATTCTATAGGTTCTATTTTGTTGATTGTTTCTCTCATTGTGCAGAAGCTTTTTAGTTTGATGTATTTCCACTTGTTGACTTTTGCTTTTGTTCCTTGGCCTTTTGGGGTCATATTCAAAAAATCATTACCAAGACCAGTGTCAAAGTGTTCCTCTCCTATGATTTCCTCCAGAAATTTAAGGTACCATGTCTAATATTTAAGTTTTTACTTCATATCAAGTTAACTTTTGTGAGTGGGGTGCAAGATGGTTTGATTTCATTTTTATCCATGTGGTTATCCAGCTTTCCAACACCATTTATTGAAGGAAGTATCCTTTCTCCATGTGTACTCTTTATTCCTTGTCCAATATTACGTGGGCTATTTTAGGACTCTCTATTCTGTTCCATTGTTCTATGTGTGTTTTTATGCCTGTACCGTACTCTTAGTTATTATAGCTGTGAAGTGTAGCTTGAAATCAGGAAGTGTAATGCCTCTGATTTGTCCTTCTTTCTCAGTATTGCTTTGCTATTCAGGGTTCAATACAACAAATAAACAGTGAATATCCTACTCAATAGTAAAATGTTGAAAGCTTTTCTTTTAACATCAGGAACAAAACACAGAACTCTCACTATTCTTATTCAACTCAGAACTAGAAGTATATTGAAAATAATTAGATAAGACTAAGAAATAAAAGTTATCTGAATTGGAAAGGAAGGAGTAGAATTGTCACTATGTACAATGGATATAATCTTATACACAGAAAACTTTAAAGAATCAATCATCCAACTGTTGTATTTAATCAAAGATTTTAGTAAAATTCAGGATATAATATAAATATATAGAATTTTATTTCTAAATGTTAACAACAAAATATCTGAAAAAAATAAAGAAAACAATCCCATTAAATCCCACTAAAGATAATATAATATAAATTTATTATTAGTCATGAGTTTGATCACAGAAGTGAAAGATCTATACAATGGAAATAAACTTTTGATGAAAAATGTTAGAGAAGATAAGCAAATGGAAAACATCTATGTTCATGGATTGGAAGAATTAATGTTGTTAAGATGTCCATATTACATAAAACATCTATAGGTTCAATGCAATCCTTTTCAGAATTCCAGTAATATTTTTGAAAATTCCAATGACACTAAAAATATATATATATTTATTTATTTGACTGTGTCTTGTCTTATTTGCAGCATAAGAGTTCTTCTTTGAAGCCCACAAGGGCTCCTTTAATTGTGGTTCAAGGACTTAGTTGCCCTATAGCATATGGGACCTTAGTTCCCAAAACAGGAACTGAAACCCCCATCCCCTACATTGAAAAGTGTGTTCTTAATCACTGGACTGCCAGGGAAGTCTCTCCAATGGCATACTTTTACAAAAAATAAATATCCTAAATTTTTATGCAATTACAAAATACTCCAAATAAACAACATTATCCTAATTTTTTTTTTTTTAATTTTAACAAATGAAGTTAAACATTAGGGGATAATTATTAAATAATGAAATTTAAAGTAAATAGNAAAAGTGTGTTCTTAATCACTGGACTGCCAGGGAAGTCTCTCCAATGGCATACTTTTACAAAAAATAAATATCCTAAATTTTTATGCAATTACAAAATACTCCAAATAAACAACATTATCCTAATTTTTTTTTTTTTAATTTTAACAAATGAAGTTAAACATTAGGGGATAATTATTAAATAATGAAATTTAAAGTAAATAGACTAAAAGCATTCTGATTGCTAGAGATAGAAAGATTACTATAGATAACAGGATCCTACAGGGATACTTTGATTTTCAATATAAGAAAAATCAAGATTACGAAAATCTTGGAATAATTCCTGGTATTTCCGAAGTTAAGGAAGATGTATATTTGCAATAATCCTCAAATATCTACTCCATATATGTTGAATTTTCATTTGAGAAGAAAATGGAATAGCTTGTTGTCAGGAGCCACATTAAACATTACTGACAAAATGGAGGCATGGCTCCAACCCCCTCTCCTCATCTCGCAGGTACGGCCGGGGATGAAGGAGTTAGGCCTTGTGATTCGGACTTGTTCTTTCCTTTGTTTGGTTGAGTTGGCTGGAAACAATGTTATGTTGCTTGAGAGAAGCATGAGAAAGCACAAAGCCTTCTACAGTTGTGCCCAGAAAATAACCTATAAAGTTACCATTGACATTTGTTCAAGGATCTTTACAAAGAATGTCCTAGGATGAGCCTGTAGGCTGCAGCTTGAGGCCATGGGAAGGACTGTTATCTGAGACTTGTTTGTGAGAGAAATATTTATGGCAAAAGAAGATTGCTGAGTTTAGGGTTTAGGAATAATTAAGAATAGGTAGAAGCCTTTTTAGAAGATAGTGATCTTAAGATGTTAGGGGCAAACAGGATTTAGAAAGATAAGAAATAAACTGAGGAATGTAGCATGAGTTACAATGTAATCATAAGTTAAGTTCAGTAAATCTGGGTGGGGGAAATAAAAAACATCACTCCTCTGACCTAATGCTTTTGTCAAAGTATAGAAGAGAACCTGAAGCTTGAAATAAACATGTAGTTCCATACCATGAGTCAGAGACTACATCATCCTCTGCCGATGCAGTTTCCTACTATGAGTCAGAGGCTACATCATCGTCCGCCAACACTGCTCACCCCTTCAGGCTGATTCCCTCGCTGCTGGAGCTGGACTCTGGAAGTTGGTGAATTCTCAGTTTCAGTGAAGAATAAAAAATTGCAAATATAAAACTAATGGTTACAATGTAGGTAAAATATTAAGAACAATTGATGCATATTGCAAACTGTATTATTTTAGTCCCACTCTTCATTCAGCTAATATATTTTTATAACATAAGGAGTAATAAATGAAAAAAATCTAAATAGCAACATACAAGAATTTTGTTTTGTCTGAGGACTTTTCCTAATTACTGTGCCTCTACGTCTTTAGGTAGTAGAAATTAAATAAATGTAAGAAGACCAGAAATTTGAACTAGTTACAGAGAAATAAGAAAAGTAAATATATTAGTATTTGACAATGGTGAATATTGTATAGATTATTACTATTTCATGGAAAAATATTTTAATTGTGATATGTGGCTCTTAAAATAATTATGTGCTGTGTGCTCTTAAGACTACTATAAACTCATTAAGCAGTAATTAATTTGAGCAATTCCTAATAAACTTCTGAGTCTTATGCCTAAACTATGGCAGGTGTTAAACTACATGATAACTTCTGACATCTTGCCAGATGTCAATGATAATACCTACTTGACAGTGATAAGTATAAAATGTTAGAAGAGAAAATCACTTCAAGTAGATTATTCTTGTCAAGCTTCAGCTGGCTTTAAGTAGGAGTGCACGTAACAGTTGCTTTGATGTACTCTAGGGTATGCTCTGGGAGAAAATTAGGGTTGATGTTGGAATTTTTCCCTATAATTTCTATGAAATCTGTGTTCTTTTTTAAAAAGAAAAGTGATGGCGACAAAAAACATTATCATATTCCACTATTTTGAAATAACATAGAGACTGTTATTGTCTTATATTTTTAACTTGAGAAACCCCACAAAATCAGTTCTTCTCTGCATCCTTCAATGTGAACTGTTTGTCTGATTTTTAAATGTTTGCTTGGGACTGATAGGCGGGGATGATCTGGAGGGATGGTGNGAGTTTAGCGTTTAGGAATAATTAAGAATAGGTAGAAGCCTTTTTAGAAGATAGTGATCTTAAGATGTTAGGGGCAAACAGGATTTAGAAAGATAAGAATGTAGCATGAGTTACAATGTAATCATAAGTTAAGTTCAGTAAATCTGGGTGGGGGAAATAAAAAACATCACTCCTCTGACCTAATGCTTTTGTCAAAGTATAGAAGAGAACCTGAAGCTTGAAATAAACATGTAGTTCCATACCATGAGTCAGAGACTACATCATCCTCTGCCGATGCAGTTTCCTACTATGAGTCAGAGGCTACATCATCGTCCGCCAACACTGCTCACCCCTTCAGGCTGATTCCCTCGCTGCTGGAGCTGGACTCTGGAAGCTGGTGAATTCTCAGTTTCAGTGAAGAATAAAAAATTGCAAACATAAAACTAATGGTTACAATGTAGGTAAAATATTAAGAACAATTGATGCATATTGCAAACTGTATTATTTTAGTCCCACTCTTCATTCAGCTAATATATTTTTATAACATAAGGAGTAATAAATGAAAAAAATCTAAATAGCAACATACAAGAATTTTGTTTTGTCTGAGGACTTTTCCTAATTACTGTGCCTCTACGTCTTTAGGTAGTAGAAATTAAATAAATGTAAGAAGACCAGAAATTTGAACTAGTTACAGAGAAATAAGAAAAGTAAATATATTAGTATTTGACAATGGTGAATATTGTATAGATTATTACTATTTCATGGAAAAATATTTTAATTGTGATATGTGGCTCTTAAAATAATTATGTGCTGTGTGCTCTTAAGACTACTATAAACTCATTAAGCAGTAATTAATTTGAGCAATTCCTAATAAACTTCTGAGTCTTATGCCTAAACTATGGCAGGTGTTAAACTACATGATAACTTCTGACATCTTGCCAGATGTCAATGATAATACCTACTTGACAGTGATAAGTATAAAATGTTAGAAGAGAAAATCACTTCAAGTAGATTATTCTTGTCAAGCTTCAGCTGGCTTTAAGTAGGAGTGCACGTAACAGTTGCTTTGATGTACTCTAGGGTATGCTCTGGGAGAAAATTAGGGTTGATGTTGGAATTTTTCCCTATAATTTCTATGAAATCTGTGTTCTTTTTTAAAAAGAAAAGTGATGGCGACAAAAAACATTATCATATTCCACTATTTTGAAATAACATAGAGACTGTTATTGTCTTATATTTTTAACTTGAGAAACCCCACAAAATCAGTTCTTCTCTGCATCCTTCAATGTGAACTGTTTGTCTGNTATGAAATCTGTGTTCTTTTTTAAAAAGAAAAGTGATGGCGACAAAAAACATTATCATATTCCACTATTTTGAAATAACATAGAGACTGTTATTGTCTTATATTTTTAACTTGAGAAACCCCACAAAATCAGTTCTTCTCTGCATCCTTCAATGTGAACTGTTTGTCTGATTTTTAAATGTTTGCTTGGGACTGATAGGCGGGGATGATCTGGAGGGAGGGTGTGGGGAGGGAGGGGAAAGGGGTGGGTCCGGATTGGGAACTCAGGTACACTTATGGCTGATTTATGTCACTGTATGGGAAAATGAGTACAGTATTGTAAAGCAAAACAAACTAAAAAATAAAAATTAAAATAAATAAATAAATGTTTGCTAGTCTCATCTATGAGGATCTAAAAAAAGATAAGCACTGTAATAATATACTTTTCAGACTGTAATTATGTGGAGGAAAATTCAAAAGAAAGTGAAAGTGTTAATTGATCACTCATGTTTAACTCTTTGCAACACTATGGACTATAGCCCAACAGGCTCCTCTCTCTATGGAGTTCTCCAGGCAATCATACTGAAGTAGGTAGCCATTCCCTTCTCCAGGGCATCTTCTCAGTCCAGGAATTGAAACCAGTCTCCCATCTTGCAGGCAAATTCTTTACTGTTTGAGCCACAAGGGAAGTCCTATTATGCCAAAAGATATAGTAAAAAAAATCGGGAAAGACTCAACTCATACAATACTGCGTGTCAATTTTATCTCAATAAATATGGAAAATATAATTTAGAAGAATGCTTGTCCAGCACGTTAAACAAATATATATATAAATATTTTTTGAAAAGATTGTTTTCTATCCTCCTTCTTTCTCCTGAGGCATGTAGGTGTCTTACATACCTTGATAATGAAGCAACTGCTTTAAACTCAGTTGTATACTAAGATATGTTTGGGAAGTTAATTCTTGAAATTGTTGTTCAAATCATTGGCAAAAGAAAAAAATTCAAACGCTAAAAAGTAGGATACAATCATTCTTTATTTTCAGTATGTTTTAAAATGTCATAAAGAGAAAAAAATATGACCTGTGTAGATATAATTATTATTTAAGTCCCAAGTCAAAGGAAACAAAATGATCACTGAATAGTTTTATCAAATATTTAAGTCTATAAGCAATTGCTTTTCTCTTACATTGATACACCTTAATAGAGCTCTTAATATGGTGTTTATTTAAAACTGAACAATTTCTCAATACCAATCTTAGAAGTTCTCAGTTTTATTTTTTCCTACTTACACATTTTGTGGATGGATTCCAAAATTTTATGGGTATTGAAAAAACTCTTCTTCTTTTTTTTCTCAATCAGAGAATAGCAATAAAAACACAAAGAAAAATCTTAATAGGATATATGACAATGTCTAGTCCTAAAGACAGAGTTTTTATGTTTTCTATGAGCTGAACTATCCAGGAATGTGAAGTCAAGAGAGTCTTAGAAAGCATCACTATGAACAAAGCTACTGGAGGTGATGGAATTCCAGTGGACTATTTCAAATCCTGAAAGAGGATTCTGTGAAAGTGTTGCACTCAATATGCCAGAAAATTTGGAAAACTCAGCAGTGGCCACAGGACTGGCAAAGTCAGTTTTCATTCCAATCACAAAGAAAGACAATGCCAAAGAATGCTCAAACTATCGCACAATTGCACTCACCTCACATGCTAGTAAAGTAATGCTNTGATGGACAGGGAGGCCTGGCGTGCTGTGATTCATGGGGTAGCAAAGAGTCAGACATGACTGAGCAACTGAACTGAACTGAACTGAACTCTCTCATTACATCCAGATAATCTCAATGCCACGTTTCTATCTTAAGGCTATATCCTTGGGGAAGCTTCTGACATTGGGGAAGCAAGTGTAGAATGCACATTTCAAAGGTAGAAGAGGAGGTGGGGAGCCTTCATCTGCCTAGGTCCAGATTTCAGGTCACATCTGCTAGATAATCTCTTCCAAATTCTTCGAATATTCTCCTGATATGATAATAACTTTAAGGTTATGTTTCTGTCTCTGATCTCTTGCCTGAGCTCTGAACCTACAGCTGCATTCTAAATCAGCTACTTAAATGTATCCCAGGAGATACAAGCTTAGCACTCCAAAATCAAAGTTTATCATNGTCACATCTGCTAGATAATCTCTTCCAAATTCTTCGAATATTCTCCTGATATGATAATAACTTTAAGGTTATGTTTCTGTCTCTGATCTCTTGCCTGAGCTCTGAACCTACAGCTGCATTCTAAATCAGCTACTTAAATGTATCCCAGGAGATACAAGCTTAGCACTCCAAAATCAAAGTTTATCATTTCTTAGAAATTACTTTCCCCACTTGACATAATTTTTTTTTTTTTTTTTTTTTTTTTTGGTGAATAGCTCCACAGTTTTACAGCAGCAGAGAGGGACCACATCCTTCTGCAACATTCTATCCAATCATTTTGAACTTCTGTAGAATATAACTCTTCATTAACACCACTATTCAATTCTTTGCCCAAAAGGGCCCATTAAAAAATAATAATAACCCAACTTTTTCTTTGAAAAAATTATATATTCACATGCAATTGTAATTAAGACAGCAGAAACATCTTATGGACTTTTTACTGAGTTCCTCAATGGAGACATCTTGCAAACCAACAGTGTACGATTACAACCAGAATTTTGACATAGGAAAAATACTACAGTTCCATCAGAACAAGGATCCCTAATGTTGCCGTTGAAAAGCCACATCTAATTTCCATACCCCCTTCCTGACAACAACTAGTCTGTTATCCACTTCTGCAATTTTGTCATTTCACAAACAATATAAATGATATCATAAAGTGTGAGATCTTTAGAGTTTTTTTTTTTTTTCAGTCAGCATAACTCTCCAGAGACTCATCAAGTTGTTAAATATATAGATGCTCATTGTTTTTCATTACTGAATAGTATTTCTTGTCCTGACTGTAGCACAGATGGTAGAACCATTTTTCATTTGAAGGGAATCTTTTTTTTTTTTCTTTCAGTTTTTCACTATTGAAACTTAAGCTGCTGTAAAGATTCATGTATAAGTTTTTCTGTGAGCTTACATTTTTCATTTCTATGTGATAATTCCCTTCAGAATGAAATTTCTATGTCACATGATAGCTGCATATTTAGTTTTATAAGGAACCACCAGCTGTATCATCTTATATTCCCACTAGCAATATATGCATTATACATTAATTTTATGCATCTTTGTCAACATTTGCTGTTGACTCATATTTTTTTAAATGACGTCTTCATGAGTTAGACTAGTAAGTAGTATAGTATTGCAGTAGCTCAATAAATGTTTGTTGAAGATTTTTTGAATGACTGAATGAAATGCTTTGTTAATATCTTTAGAGATATTTCTATTTAGGTTAGGATAATTAGTGTTTGGGGATGATTTAAATTCTCCCAGAAGAATGTTGATTACTACTTAGGTAGTTATTGATTAAAATTTATTTTATTTTCACAGCTATAGAAAATTTAAAACAAAATTACCATCTTTCACAAAATAGAATATGCATCATAAAGGCTTCTTTAGAATATCCTGGCCATTAAAATATCTATTATTTATACAAAGTGTTAACAAAATAACATGGAAATGCAAGCTATTCTGAGTATATTACATTGAGGAATTAATTCTACTGCTAATAAAGCTAATATGAGTGCTTGTGTTTTTCACTGAAACTTGTTTAAAAAGACTGTGTTAGATCTATGAGGTTTGCATTATAAAGACAAAAGGAAAATATCTTTAATTTTGAAGTATGTATGAAAATTTTAATAGAGAGAATTCATTTATTTAGCCATATTTACTTCAATTAATATGTATTGACAACTAATCATATGCCAAACATTGTTCTCTTTATTAGGATGCATTCAGTGAACAAGAGAGAAAAGTTTCTTGTGTAAGTGAGGCTTACACTTAAGTAATAGACAATAATTAATATATCATTGTCTTATAGTAAGCAATTAAATTATAACTTACATCATAAATGATATGAAATAAAAAAGAAATGAAACAAGATTGAGAGGAACAAAAATTTTGAGAGAACGTGGTAGATTGTAATTTAAGATATGAGGTTAAGTTAGACACGATCAGGAAGTTAAAATATGAAAAGCAATTTTTTTTCATTTTTATAGATGAAGAACATTCTTGATGATACAAACAGCCAGTGCCAAAACTGTAAACTGGGAGAAAGAATATTTGTAAAACATCAGAAGGGAAGGGAAAATATGTGTGGTTATAGCAGAGTCAGCAATTGGACAAAAATAAATATTAAGTCATCGTGGAGAAGGAAATGGCAACCCACTCCAATATCCTTGCCTCGAGAATTCCACGGACAGAGGATCCTGGTAGGCTGCAGTCCACGGGGTCACAAAGAATGGGACACAACTGAAAGACTTTCACACTTACATGGTGATAATGCAAATACATATCATAAAGGTACAAAGAATCAGACATGACTTGAGAGACTGAACTGAACTGGAATACAGAAGCCAGATTCAGCTTCATTATTCCTTGCCCCAACTGCTCAACTCCCAATTTATTGGTCTGTCATGAAGCAAGCAGAAAAAGCTTGGACTCAGTAACAATGATTTATCTTATCAACAATATCATGAGTCACATGAGGAACTGGAGACCCAGAAAGATTTACCTAAATTAGCAGAAGAGAAGGAAAAAGGCCAATGATAGTTTAAGATCCGTATTTTACTGACCTCAAAATCTGATGATTCTTTTCTACATTATAGCTCCTACTGTTTCTAAAATTATCAGAGTCATTTACTTGATGCTCTCATCATAAGAAAAAAAGTTTTAAAATATATTTCTCCCAGTAGTTAAAGAGAAGAAACCCTAAATAACTTTAACATTATCTTAAGCATGTAATAGCTACATCTTGAATTAAATAATATGATAAACCAGATCCTTTATTATATTAGATTAAATAGCTATAACCATGGAGTTCTCTGTAGTTTTCATATATGCAGGGTCACATGTTGTAAGTATTCAGGGCTGTTATAAGAGCTACCAAAAATTTGGTGGCTAAAAACAACAGAAAAATATTATTCTGTAGGCTAGAAATCTGAAATCAAGAGATTGGCAGTGTTGCTTCTCTCTAAAAGCTCTAATGTAAAATCTGTCCCCTGACATTTCTAGCATCTGTTGACAAAGGAAATTCTTGCCATTCTTTTGCTTACAAATGCATCACTAAAAAACCTGGTTCAGTATTCACACAAGCTTTCCTCGTGTGTCTCTTCTCCATACTTATGAGGATATTGTTTGTATTAAATTAAAGGCTCACTCAATCTCAGTATAACCTCATCTTAATTATGTCTGCAGAGATCTGATCTCCAAATCAGGCTGCATGCAGAAGTATCAGGCATTAAGATTTCCACATATCTTTTGAGTGGACGCAATTCAACCCATAAAATATAGAAATGCAGCGGAGATCAGCTAAAAACAATGAAGTGAAAAACTATATAGGCTGAAATATTGGGATACTGTTGGAATATTGATGTCCATGTGAGTATGTATATTTGTGTGTTTTCTTTTATGATTGTGGTTCCAAATTTACATGTCTTGTCACAATTCATGCACTGCTTTTAGGCTACAGTCAGCCTCCATACCTGAGGATTCTCAATCCACAGTTTTAAACAATTGCAAATTGAAAATATGTTAAAAAAATTCCAGAAAGTTCCAAAAAGTAAAATTTGAATTTGCTACATGTTGATAAATATTTACATTGAACTTATAACAATGTATATAGCATTTAGATTATAAAGGTAGAGATTTTAAATATATAGAAGGATGTGCATGGGTTTCATATAAATACTATACTGTTTTATGTAAGAGGAACATCCTCAGATTTTGATATCAGAGGGGATCTTGGAAACATTCCTTGCAGCTTCTGAAGGATGACCTTGTTTCTTTTTGGCACTAGTGGTAAAGAGCCTGTCTCCCTAAGTCAATCCTAAAGGAAACCAACTATGAATATTTATTGGAAAGATGGCTGCTAAAGCTGAAGGTCCAATACTTTGGCCACCTGAGGCAAAGAGACAATTGCATAAGACCCTGATGCTGGGAAAGACTGAGGGCAGGAGAAGAAGGGTGTAGAAGAAGGGTGTGACAGAGGATGAGACAGTAGGATGGCATCATTGACTCTGTGGACATGAATTTGAGCAAACTGGGAGATACTGAAGGACAGGGAAGCCTGGTGTTCTACAGTCCATGGACTCGCAAAGAGTTGGACATGATTGATTGATGAACAGAAAATTGCAATATCAGCTTATTAAAATTCTTATAAAGTATAAAATATGATTTTTCTCATTTTTTGTTCAATAAAGAAAGGACAATTATAATATTTACTCAATTTGGAGAGAGAAATACTACTTTAAAATTTTGACTTCTTACAATTTATGTTAATTGATTGGGATAAGAAAAAAAAAGGTTCATTCTCAGAAAGATAGGAGATAACATGTAAATATTATTTATCTCTTTGATCATTGTAACTATTGTTTCATAAAGCTATGCCTTTCTGTAGAAATGCCAGGATAGCAGTACTAACATTTTGTGGGGTTATTGTTTTACCTTAACTTCACAGCTTTTACAATGACACTAAAGTGGAAAGAGATTACTGAAACTCAATTCCCCTGTCTTTATAAAAATATTTCCAACTTTTGTCACAGAGATAGTTTGATTTTTTTTAACATTCATGTCCACAACAATAAAATGGTTGAAATTTTCCAGAACTCTAAGTCTAACCAGCTCTTCTTCACATCATCCAAGGCAAATAATATTTACTTTAGGATATCAAGGAACCACAATGAGGGGGAGAGGGGGGCAGCGAGGAAAGAATGAGGATTGTTTTTTTCTTTTATAGCCTTTACTTTCACAATTCAACAGTAAATCAACAGTGAACATTTGGTTTGCCTGAGGCCAACATGAAATCAGCTTGCCTTTTGGAGTACATATTGTCTTTTATTCTTATCTGATAACTCTTCAAAATACCCACAAGCTTTCCCATCTTGGAGATCCTCAGCACCAGTGGTAGTCCCCACTGAATTTATCCATTTCATCAAAATGATATGAAATTCAGCTGTCCAACTTTGTATTTGTGAGGAATATTGGTAATAGAGTTCAAAATAAAGTTACAGAGAGGAATTCATTTCAGCACACAAATGATTTCCTCTAAAGCTAATCCCGTTTTTATTCAGACACAGAGACTTGTCAACCAAGGCTATTTCTCTCCCTAGGAAGAAGACAGGAAAAACCATCTGATAAAACATATTTAAGCACATACACAAGAAAACTCCAATTTAGGGTATTTTCTTGACAAATGAGTGTCCCCTTGATCATATCTATGTTCAGTTTTCAGATTTGAGCCTTACTAGTGACAAAGGAACTTGTCAAAAAGGTGGAACGTGTCAGTCATGATTTGAAAACACAGTAAGACAGGGCAATCAAGTGAAAAGAACAGGGCATAAAGAAATTCAAACTGGTAAGTCTGATTTAGCTGATAGCTGCATCAAAAACCAAAATTTTGATTTGCTGAAGAAGTATATTGAGAGCTTATATATATTTCCTTTTACACTGCTTTTATTTTTTTCCTATAGATAATTGAATTCTGAGGATTATAAATTTCTTAAAACAATGAATCTAATGTGGACCAAAAGGATTTGTAAGGGATAAAACACACAAATAAAGTTGAAATTATTCTTAACACAGCTCACGAAATGACTCTGTCCCTTTTAAACTAGAGCAAATACATTTAAATGGTTGAAAAATTATTGTTGCTTAGGGCTTCTGAAGTGTTACTCCACTGAAGACTGAGGTATAATAAGGTCTCATCCTTCATTCAAAGGAGAGCACAAAAAAACTGAGCATCTACCTCTGGGCTTATTGCAGTATCAAAATCTCTCTCTCTCTCTCTCCTTCCACAAAAACAGGACGTTCTATGTTCCTTCTTCTATATTTCTGAATATCCCAGAACGGTGTTAATACTTTGACCAGTGAAATATGACAGAAGTCATGTTGTGCTAACCTAAGCTACCATGCTATGTGGAACCCAGGCAGCTCCATGGAAACCCTTCTGTGTCAGGGAACTCATGCCAGTCCTTCAGCTGAGCACCCAGCTAGTGACCAACACCAACCTTCTAGTCATGTTGATTGGCCTCTTTGAAAGGGCATCTTCCAGCCCCAGCCCAGGCACTCTAGCTGATTAGACATATAACAGAGATAGAATTCCCNCAGCTCCATGGAAACCCTTCTGTGTCAGGGAACTCATGCCAGTCCTTCAGCTGAGCACCCAGCTAGTGACCAACACCAACCTTCTAGTCATGTTGATTGGCCTCTTTGAAAGGGCATCTTCCAGCCCCAGCCCAGGCACTCTAGCTGATTAGACATATAACAGAGATAGAATTCCCACAAAGCCCTGATCAAATTGCAGATATGTAAGCAACATAAATGACTCTTATTGTTATAAGCCAGTAATTTTGGGGATGTCTTGAGAAATCTGTATGCAGATCAGGAAGCAACAGTTAGAACTGGACATGGAACAACAGACTGGTTCCAAATAGGAAAAGGAGTACATCAAGGCTGTATATTGTCACCCTGCTTATTTAACTTATATGCTGAGCACATCATGAGAANTTTTTTTCATTTAATTCCAAGTGGATAACATATAATCTCTCTTTTATAATGATTAATAAATTCCTTAATTATAAGATTATATGATATCTTCTATACACTTTCTGCTATTCATCTCTGGAGAGCCCTGTACTTAAATCTCCAGTTAAAATTCAATCTAAGTCATATATCAGCTTTTTGCAACCAACAACTGATTGGTTGTTTGAGACCAAGGAATTTGGAGTAAACAAGAGGTAGGATCAGTTCTTTCAATCTTTCATCTCTTTACAGTGGAGATGAGTGCATTGGAGCTATGTCTTTTGTGNATTATATGATATCTTCTATACACTTTCTGCTATTCATCTCTGGAGAGCCCTGTACTTAAATCTCCAGTTAAAATTCAATCTAAGTCATATATCAGCTTTTTGCAACCAACAACTGATTGGTTGTTTGAGACCAAGGAATTTGGAGTGAACAAGAGGTAGGATCAGTTCTTTCAATCTTTCATCTCTTTACAGTGGAGATGAGTGCATTGGAGCTATGTCTTTTGTGGGTATTTCTGTTCTACTTTCTTCTGCTTTGGGGTTCAACTCCTCTGATGTGGGCAGGGAAGGAAAAAAAGGGCATGGCAAAGATTTTAAAAACTAGGCATATATCAATGATGGAATGGTCTGGGTATAGGTTTGATATAGTCTGTCTCTCTTCGTTACTCGTCACTACCCCCAAAATGGAATTCCGNATCTTTCATCTCTTTACAGTGGAGATGAGTGCATTGGAGCTATGTCTTTTGTGGGTATTTCTGTTCTACTCTCTTCTGCTTTGGGGTTCACCTCCTCTGATGTGGGCAGGGAAGGAAAAAAAAGGGCATGGCAAAGATTTTAAAAACTAGACATATATCAGTGGTGGAATGGTCTGGGTATAGGTTTGATATAGTCTGTCTCTCTTTGTTACTCGTCACTACCCCCAAAATGGAATTCTGAAGAGATGGAGGTCAATGTTAACTTCATAAAGGATCCATTGCTGCTGTTATTCTTAGAGAATTTCATTTTTTTCTGAAGACTCTGAGAGTTATGAGAACTTGGGAGAGTATTTTTCTGTTTCTTCTTTTCCTAGAATATACCATTCTGCAGCCTCTATTCATTGTGTGTTTCTGAGCTTTTCTAGCATGTCTTCTACTTTCAGAAATATTGAAAGATTTGGCATAAATTTCTTTATCTCCATATGTTGCCAAATGCTAGTTAGATAATAGCAACATTACAGTGAGTTTTTCCTCTTTGTATCACTTTAGCAGTAACATGACAAGACCACATTTTCCTATCTTATAAAATGCACAAGTTGTATCACACATATCTACTTGTATAGCAAGTTAACTTTACTCTCTCCTTCTGTGTGTATATGCTTGGGAGCTCAGCTGTGTTCAACTCTTTGCAACACTTTGGACTATAGCCCACTAGGTTCCTTTCCATGGGATTTTTCAGGCAAGAATACTGGTGTGGGTTTCCATTTCCTCCTCCAGGGGATCTTCCCAACCCTGGGATCAAACCCATATCTCCTCTGTCTCCTGTATTGCTGATAGATTCTTTATACCTGAACCGTCATGGTAGGACCACTCTCTCCTACAATTATTCAAATTTTTGACTTGTCAATTTTCTTAAAACAAAACAAAGCAGAACATTTATAAGATGTCCAAAATACTCACTGCTTAACTTGGTTCAAATGCCGAAATGTCTACCACAACTTTCCTAGACTCCACTAATCCACACCCAGCAGTTTTGCTGGTCTTAGTTACTACCATCATAGGATTGAAGCTTCTATCTATGTCAAGCCATAACTTATAAAATCGTTCATTTACAGTTATCATGAGGCCTGAGGACACCAATCTCATGAGTTCTAGACATTGTTTTTCTCTATGCTTTATATAGTAGAATAATCAGTTCCTTCAGGTAGGATAGTAACTCTTTAGTTTCCTAGCACAAGAATCTCAAAGTGACCAGGCAGTAACTATAGCTTCAACCTACTGTTTTTCCCTTGAGGAAAAGTGACTTTCAGGGAACAGGACATTTAAGCAAGAAAAGCATACATTTACTGACAGAAAAGATTGATGTTCCATATATGATTCTCTGATGATTGTAAAATGTCCCTTCTACTTCCCCTTGGATTCCCAAATCTATCTATTCTATGGAAGGAGATGAGTCAGCCTCTAGAGTTTGTTGAGCCCTAGTACACTTTTCATCTCAAAGAACATTTCCCAAATGACAAAGATATCATATGAGCCTTTAAATATGGCTTTAAGTGTCCATCCCAAATTTCCATAAGATTAGCTGTTCTCCCAGTGACATAGACTACAGTATCAAGGGCCATTTTCCACACTGTGAGATGGACTTGGAGGAATACTTCAATTATTATACAGAATTTAAAACTTTCACTCTAAATAAAGGTCCCTAGTCAATGACAGCCCAAAGTATACTGATCAAACCTTGAACTATTTATATATTTCTCTTTCTCCAGTATACAGTTGCTCTGGTGAATGGCCATAAATTTCTTTGAGACTGCTGTTCAGTCACTAAGTTCTGTCCAACTATTTGTGAGCCCATGGACTGAAGCCTGCCAAGCTTCCCTGCCCTTCACTATCCCCAGAATATGCTCAAGCTCATGTCTATTGGGTCAGTGATGCCATCCAACCGTCTCATCATCTGTTGTCTCCTACTCCTCCCACCCTCAGTCTTTCCAAGCATCAAGATCTTTTTAATGAGTCTGCTTATTGCATCAGGTGAGGAAAGCATCAGAGCTTCAGCTTTAGCATCAGTCCTTCCAATGAATAACTTTGATACAGTCCATCTAGTCAAGGGTATGGTGTTTATAGTAATCATATATGGATGTGAGAGTTGGACTATAAAGAAAGCTGAGCACTTAACAATTGATGCTTTTGAACTGTGGTGTTGGAGAAACTCCTGAGAGTCCCTTGGATTTTAAGAAGATCCAACTAGTCCATTCTAAAGGAAATCAATCCCGAATATTCTTTGGAAAGACTGATGTTGAAGCTGAAACTCCAATATTTTGGCCACCTGATGTGAAGAGCTGACTCATTTGAAGAGCTGACTCATCATTCCCCTGATGCTGGGAAAGATTGAAGGCAAGAGGAGAAGGGGATGACAGAGGATGAGATGATTGGATGTCATCACCAACTCAATGGACACAAGTTTGAGTAACTCTGGGAGTTGGTGATGGACAAGGAAGCCTGAAGCCTAGTGTGCTGCAGTTTATGGGGTCACAAAGAGTCAGACATGACTGAGTGACTGAACTGAACTGAATTGAAATATATCTTTGAGATATACTTGAATAATTACCACTATTGTGGTGTTAGTGGTAAAGAATTCTCCTGCCAGTGCAGGGGAAGTAAGATATGTGGGTATTATCCCTGTATCAGGACGATCCCCTGGAGTAGGAAATGGCTTCAGTATTGCCTGGAAAATCCCATGAACAGAGAAGCCTGGCAGGCTACAGTCCATATCACTGCAAAGAGTCAGACATGACTGAAGCAACTTAGGAAATACATAGTGTAGCATTAAATTCCTATTTTTTAAAAAGCCCTTGTCTCTCTTTCAATAAAAAGCACCTAGGTATGAGGAATGTCTCAGGTCTGGAAACTGGATTAAAAATTGTTATTTGCACTGTTATAATTGTATAACTGAAGCGACTTAGCAGCAATTGTCATCAATCTTCTGTCTCCCCATATTTTAAGTTTCTTTATTATAGGAGTCAAGAAATACACTCAATAGCTCTTCAACTACCTTGTCCTTAAGAAAATCATAGTTGGCCATCCATGGATCCCTGAAGGTCAAGAGTGTCATATCAACCTTTCTACCACTGTCACCATCATGCCACCCCAAAATTCACATCAACCAGAAATTCCATCTTTGGAAATTGGGCCTTTCCAAATTTAATCAAGATGAAGGTCTACTGGTTCAGAGTGAACCCTCAGTTCATTATCTCATATCTTCATAGAGAAATGAAAGGGAGATTTTGTTATAGAGATACAAGGAGAACACAGGGAAAAAGGCCATGGATGATTCAGACAGAGGTTCAAGTGATGGAACTGAGACAAAGGATATCAGGGATTTCTGGCAATTATCAGAAGGAAGAAGCAAAGAAGGATTCTTTTCTAGAGGCTTCTAGAGTCCAAGAAAATAAAGTCTGTCACTGTTTCCATTGTTTCCCCCCCTATTTGTCATGAAGTGATGAGACTAGATGCCATGGTCTTCTTTTTATGAATGTTGAGCTTTAAGTCAGCTTTTTCAGTGTCCTCTTTCACTTTCATCAAGAAGCTCTTTAGTTTCTCTTCACTTTCTGTCATAAGGTTGGTGTCATCTTCATATCCGAGATTATTGATATTTCTCCCTGAAACCTTGATTCCAGCTTATGCTTCATTCAGACCAGCATTTTGCATAAGGTACTCTGCATATAAGTTGAATAAGCAGGGTGACAATATACATCATTGACTTACTCCTTTCCCAATTTTGAACCAATCTGCTGTTTCAGGGCTGCAGAACACTAAAAATTTTTATTTTACAGGTTTTTGGTATAGAGAGCTAAGAAACTATTCATCTAGAAACCTAGATGAAAATTAAATCAACAGTGAAACACTTGTTTTAAAGGTGAAACACCTCCCTCGTATTTTAAAAGTATCCTTTGCCTAATATGCACAAGTCAACAGTCCATTTGGAGAAAAATATTTGATTAAACTGTTTACAATTCAAGTCTTTCTGTTTTGTATATGCATTTTTCTTTGCATATTCTTTGTTCATTTTCCATGGATCTGATATATGTTGGCCTACAGAATTTAAAAATAGTTTTAAAAACTGACAATTATTTTATTTTACATAAATAACTTTTTTCCATAATGATATTCTCTTAATCCATTAATTTTCATATGTCCTAAAAATGTGTTACTTTTTTTCATTTAGAAACTAGAACAGTAAAAAGTACCCATGGTACCGGTCTCTCTTATTTAAATGTGCTTGCTCTGCCTTTGATGTGACAGAGATTACAAAACAAGTATGAAAGTAGACAATAATTAATTCTNCATAGCTTTGAGTATATGGACCTCTGTCAGCAAAATGTTGTCTCTGTTTTTTATACACTGTTTAGATTTGTCACACCTTATCTTGCAAGGAGAAAACATTTTTTTTTTTAAATTCATGGTTGCAGTAATCATCTGCAGTGATTTTGGAGCCCAAGAAAATAAAATCTATCACTGTTTCCATTTTCCCCCATCTATTTATTGTGAAGTGATGAGACCAGTTGCCATGATCTTAGTCTTTTGAATGTTGAGTTTTAAGCCAGCTTTTCTACTCTCTTCTTTCACCTTCATCAAGAGGTATTTTAGTTCCTCTTTGCTTTCTACGATTAAGGTAGAATCATTTGTGTATCTGAGGTTGTTGATATTTCTTCTGGAAATCTTGACTCTAGCTTATGATTCATCCAGCCTCAATTTTGCATGACGTACACAAGCAAGGTTACAATATACAGACTTGACATGCTCCTTTCCCAATTTTGGAACCAGTCTGTTGTTCCATGTCTGGTTATAACTGTTGCTTTTTAACCTGCATACAAGTTTCTCAGGAGGCAGATATGGTGGTCAGGTATTCCTATCTCCAAGAATTTTCAACAATTTGTCATCCACACAGTAAAAGGCTTTAGTGTAGTCAATGAAGCAGAAATCGATGTTTTTTTTTCTGGAATTATCTTGCTTTTTCTATGAACCAGTGGAGGCTAACAATTTGTTCTTTGTTTCCTATGCCTTTTCTAAATCAAGCTTGTACATCTGGAAGCTCTTTGTTCATGTAATGCTGAAGTCTAACTTGAAGGATTTTGATCATTACCTTTCTAGAGTGTGAAATGAAGGTTAAATATAATGTTTGTGAGGTTTTCCCATTCAACCAATCTTGAATAAATGCTATAATTTCCTACTTTACTGTTATGGTCTAGTACATGTTTGATAGCTTATAGTGGTTGGTGTCAGGTTTGTGGCCTCTGAAGGAGAATATTTCACTCCACTCTAGTACCAAAAACACAGTTTCAGTTGCTCAGAGCTTCGTGCAACAGAGATTTTATTAAAGGATAGAGAAAGCTTCTGACATAGACATCAGAAGGAGATAGAAAGAGTACCTACCTCACTAGTTTAAATAGGGCATTATATAATTTTCAATTGGCTTCTATAAAAGATGAAAATAATACCTCCGGTTGTAAAAGTTCCACCAAACCCTTTCCCAAGGCACACATGCTGAGATAACTTCAATACAAGATTAACCAGAAGGAAAGTGTTTCAGGCAACAAGTCTCTGGGCGAGGTATTCTGTTGCTGAGAAACAGGTTTCCAGGCAAGATATGTTACAATTATAACCATTAACATAGAGCCTAAGAAAAATATATTCATAAGTAAGACATGGTGTATAATCATCAGCTCCCAACTTAATGAAAGGCCAAGTCTCAAGTGAGATACATTGTTGTAATATCAGTACAGGGTGTAAAATAAACGTGCCTTACCCTGACTAAGGAAAAAAAAAATATGTAAAGGAATGTTTACCTCCACAAGGGGCCTTGGACTGCCTGTCAACCTGCCTAAGATTTAACTCTGTCATTTTCCTAACACTATTTAGTATTCTGAAGTATTTGGGAATAAAAATCATACAATTTAGTTGCCTTCATTAACTACATTGATTATATAATTCTTCAAATTCTTATTTGACTTTTATATACAATTTATTATGAAACTAACTTGAAACAAAACAATGCTTCATGAAACTAAAGTGTAATTTCAAAGATATAGATTATTCTTTCAATTATATTTGCAATGTTGGAAAATCATTTACTTGGAGCAATTATGAGCAGCCAGGCTTTATAGTGATTAAGAGGTCAGGCTCTGAAGCAGCTGTTCTTATCCTGGTTTTTGTGACCATGAGCAAATAATTTCAACATTTTGTGTTTTCATTTCCTGAGCTGTTAAATTGCCACATTTATGATACCTGACATAGAGTTGTAATGAGGTATAAATATATATTAAAATGTTAGAATAATTTCTGACACTTGGTAATTTCTTAGCATATTTTGTCTATTTATATTATTACTTGTGATTATAATGGTAAGAAGAGAAGACAAGGGATCAGTGTTGGTCATAATATATACTGGATAAGAGGAGACAAAGCACAAGCAGATGCATACCAATGTGCTTTGTGCCACAATTTCCATGGTGGCTCAGTTGTAAAAAGTCTGCCTGCAATGCAGGAGCTGCAGGTTCAATCCCTGGGTCAGAAAGATCCCCTTGAGGATGGCATGGCAACCCACTTCAGTAATCTTGCCCGAAGTATCCTATAGACAGAGGAGCCTGCCAGACTACAGTCCATAGGGTCACAAAGAATCAAACACAACTGAAGTGACTTGGCATGCACGTGCATGCAGAAGGTAATAGGAGACAGGGGACATTATGAGAGAAGCACTGGAGAAGATTAACCATCTGGCACGAGTTATAGAGTTCTACGAAAAGCTAGCAAAAATCAAATAAAGTAATATAAGTAAATTTAAAATTGAAATCATATCAAGCATTTCTTTGTTTTTTAATTCATTTATTTTAATTGGAGGTTAATTACTTTACAATTTCTAATCATAATGCTGCTGCTGCTGCTGCTGCTAAGTAACTTCAGTCGTGTCCAACTCTGTGCAACCCCATAGACTGCAGCCCACCAGGCTCTCCCATCCCTGGAATTCTCCAGGCAAGAACACTGGAGTGGGTTGCCATTTCCTTCTCCATGCTATGAGACTACAAACCAGTGACAACACAAAATAAATAAACTTCAAAAAATAAACACTTGGAGGTTAAATTATATGCTACTAAACAACCAATAAATCTGAATAAATCAGGGAAAATTAAAAAAAAAAACACCTTGTGTACAAGTAAAAATGAAAATAAAATTATCAAAACTGAGGCACAGCAAAAAAAAAAAAAAGAGTGGTTAATAGCAACACAAGCCTTCTTTAAAAAATGAGAAAAGTTTAAAATAATCAAAATTTACCCCTCAGTTAACTAGAGAAGGAAAAATAAACTAAATCCAAAACTATTAGAAGAAAAATAACCATAAGGATCAGAACAGAAATAATGAAAAAAGAACTTAAAGTCAATATAAAAGATCAATATAATAAGAACACTCCTTTCAAAGAGCAAATAAAACTGATAAGCCTTTAGTAATTCTCATCAAGAAAAAAAAAAAGAGAGAGGACTCAAATAAAATCAGAAATGAAAGAGGACAAGTTATAACACATACCACAGGACTACAAAGGATAATAAAAAAATATTACGTACAATTATATGCCAGTAACATAGACCACTTAAGAAATTCCTTGAAGTGTACATTCTCCCAAAAATGAATCAGGAAGAAATATAAAGTGTGTAAGCCAATTACTGAAAGTGAAATTCAACTGTTAATAAAAAAACTCCCAACAGAGGCTTAGGATCAGACAGCTTCACAGGTGAATTTTACCAAACATTTGAAAAATTAACACCTATCTTTCTCAAACTGCTTCAAAAATTTGCAGAATGTATTATACTTCCAAAATTATCCTATAAGGTCAGCATAACCCTGATATTAAATCAGGCAATCATATCACCAGAAAACAAACTGCAGACCAATATGACTAATGAATACAGATGACAAAATTTTCAAGAAAATATTAAACAAACTGTATTCAACAATACATTAAAAAAGCTCATACAGCATGATCAAGTGGGATTATTTCAGAGATGCAAAGATACTTCGGTATCCAAAAGTCAGTCAATGTAATACACTACATAATAANCAATATGATTAATGAATACAGATGACAAAATTTTCAAGAAAATATTAAACAAACTGTATTCAACAATACATTAAAAAAGTTCATACAGCATGATCAAGTGGGATTATTTCAGAGATGCAAAGATACTTCGGTATCCAAAAGTCAGTCAATGTAATACACTACATAATAAATTTAGGATAAAAAACATATTATCAAATCAAAAGATGCAGAAAAATGCCTTTAGCAAAATTCAACATCCATTTATAATAAAATATCTCAAAAAAGTGGATTTAGAGAGAATATACCTCAACATAATAAACAACATATATAGTTAACATTACACTCAGTGATGAAAAAGTGAAATAATTTCCTCTGAGATTAGGAGCAAGACAAGGATGCCACCTACGCTACATTTATTTAACATAGTACAGAAAACCCTCACCAAGACAATCAGTCAAGAAATAGAAGTAAAAATAATCCAAATTGTAACAGAAATAAAACTGTCACTGTTTCAGATTAAATGAAACTATACAGAGAAAATCTATAGACATCACCAAAAATACCATTAGAGCTAAGAAATAAATTCAGTAAAGTTGCTGGATATAAAATTAACATAAAGAAATCTATTTCATTTCCATTATACTAACAACAAACAATGATAAAGAGCAAATAAAAACAAATCCCATTTTCAATTGCTTCAAAAGAATAAAATACTCAGGAATAAACCTAAAGATATAAAATACCTGTACTCAGAAAATTATAAAACATCCATAAAAGTAATTGAAGACAACAAAAACAACTGGAAAGACATATCATATTCATGGATTGGAAGAATTAATATTGTTAAAATGACTTTATTAAACTGAATGTTTAGAGTCAACACAATTCCTATGTAAATAATTATATATATATATATTTTTTTTTTTCACAGAACTATAGCAGATGATGTTGGAGAAGGCAATGGCAACCCACTCCAGTGCTCTTGCCTGGAAAATCCCATGGGCAGAGGAGCCTGGTAGGCTGTAGTCCATGGGGTCGCTAAGAATTGGACACAACTGAGCAACTTCACTTTCACTATAGCAGATGATATTTTGAGATTTAGAGTATTACAGAGAAATCAAAAAGATCCTAATGACTTTCCCACTTATATCCATTACTTGAAAACTTTGTTCTTTTACCTTTGCATCATAGAAAAGGAAATAAAGTCAGACATTTCCCCACACCACTTTTTAAACATGGAATGAAGGAGAAACTGGATCCAGTGCCCCATAAGATTCACCCTTCCCCCACACCTTCCTTCTTTCAAAGTGGCAAGTTTAGAAAAAAAAAAATTATGTTTGTTTTCTTTAGGCACAAGACCAAGGCCTCNGAGCAACTTCACTTTCACTATAGCAGATGATATTTTGAGATTTAGAGTATTACAGAGAAATCAAAAAGACCCTAATGACTTTCCCACTTTATATCCATTACTTGAAAACTTTGTTCTTTTCCCTTTGCATCATAGAAAAGGAAATAAAGTCAGACATTTCCCCACACCACTTCTTAAACATGGAATGAAGGAGAAACTGGACCCAGTGCCCCATAAGATTCACCTTTCCCCCACACCTTCCTTCTTTCAAAGTGGCAAGTTTAGAAAAAAAAAAATTACGTTTGTTTTCTTTAGGCACAAGACCAAGGCCCCTTTGAAAACANAGACATTTCCCCACACCACTTCTTAAACATGGAATGAAGGAGAAACTGGACCCAGTGCCCCATAAGATTCACCTTTCCCCCACACCTTCCTTCTTTCAAAGTGGCAAGTTTAGAAAAAAAAAAATTACGTTTGTTTTCTTTAGGCACAAGACCAAGGCCCCTTTGAAAACAAGAAGGAAGGGGAGTGGCAGATGAAGAAGAAGGACTTATTAGGCACAGAAGCCCTTCTCTCAGGGAGAGAAGCTGCCCTAGGAGTCTGTTGGGAGAGGTGGAGATAGGTTATATGGCAGTGATTGGAGAAAAACCCTCAAATCTTTCCCTTAAACCTGATATGCATTTACAGTTATAAGGAAAGAGAGAAAGTTTGAGGTAATATTAGTCCTTCAAAGGCAGGAGATAGAAATCAAATAACACTTCTATTATGGTCACATTTTTCCAACTCCTAGCTCCTAAAAACTTAAAANAAGGAAATAAAGTCAGACATTTCCCCACACCACTTCTTAAACATGGAATGAAGGAGAAACTGGACCCAGTGCCCCATAAGATTCACCTTTCCCCCACACCTTCCTTCTTTCAAAGTGGCAAGTTTAGAAAAAAAAAAATTATGTTTGTTTTCTTTAGGCACAAGACCAAGGCCTCTTTGAAAACAAGAAGGAAGGGGAGTGGCAGATGAAGAAGAAGGACTTATTAGGCACAGAAGCCCTTCTCTCAGGGAGAGAAGCTGCCCTGGGAGTCTGTTGGGAGAGGTGGAGATAGGTTATATGGCAGTGATTAGAGAAAAACCCTCAAATCTTTCCCTTAAACCTCATATACATTTACAGTTATAAGGAAAGGAGAAAGTTTGAGGTAATATTAGTCCTTCAAAGGCATGAGATAGAAATCAAATAACACTTCTATTATGGTCACATTTTTCCAACTCCTAGCTCCTAAAAACTTAAAACAAGAAAATGGTAAAAAGAAAGTTGGTGGTGAAGGGATGAAGGCACTGTTTGAAGATCCAAAACCCACAGCTCACTCCAGAAGAAGATGAAGCAGCAGAGATGAGGTGGATAGATACCACCATGAAAAAGGTCTTGAAAAAGACATATGAGAAACAGTCACTCATACTCTGCCTCTCCATCACTCCCCACATTTTCACCTATGTAGGCATGGGCTCTTTCAAACCTATTTCCTCCAGTGCACTTTGGGGCCACTCATCCCACTCCAGCCAGCTGGTCAGTCTCCCCCATAGTCTTCAGGTCGGAGCTATCCTGGACATCACTCCTCAGTGAAATTGCATGCAAAGGCTTCCCTGGTGGCTCACTGAAGAAGAGTCTTCCTGCCGATGTAAGACACATGGATTTGATCCGTGATCTGAGTAGATTCCACATGCAGTGGAACAACTAAGCCTGTGCACCAAAACCATCGAGCCTGTGCTCTAGAGCCTGGAAGTCACAACTACTGAGCACATGTGCAACAACTAATGAAGCCTTAGAGCCCTAGAGCCTTTGTTCCACAATAAGAGGAGCCACTGCAATGAGAAGACTGTATACAACAGCTAGAGAGTAGCCTCCACTCACAACAACTAGAGAAAAGCCCATGAAGCAACAAAGACCCAGCACAATCAGAAATAAATAAATTAAAAAAAAAAATCCACCCATGATGAAGTAGGCCTTCTCAAAGTTGAAGATAATGTCCAACTTCAAGTGCTTGTCCAAGAGCTCTACTTACTGGTCAATCAGTTCCAGAGTTGAAGACAGGTACAAGCTCTTTTGACCTTGTCTTTTGAAGTAAAACTCTGACTTCAGAGTTAATAACAGTGATATGTGAAGATGCAGAAACAAAGAATACCAGTTGGACTGGGGCTGTTGTTCAGTCGTTCAGTTGTGTCCAACCATTTGTGACCCCATGAACTGCAGTATACCAGGCTTCCCTATCCTTCACCACCTCCTCAAGTCTGTGCAAACTTCTAGAGTTTACAGAAACTCATGTCCATTGAGTCAGTGATGCCATCCAACTATCTCATCCTCTGTAGCCTCCTTCTCCTCCTGTCCTCAATATTTCCCAGCATCAGAGTCTTTTCCAGTGATCAGCTCTTCCCATCAGGTAGCCAAAATATTGGAACTTCAGCAACAGTTTTCCAATGAATATTAAAGGTTGATTTCCTCTAGGATTGACTGGCTTTATCTCTTTTCTGTCCAGTGGACTCTCAAAAGTCTTCTTCAACACCACAGTTTGAAAGCATCAATTCTTCAGTGCTCAGCCTTCTTTATGGTCCAATTCTCACATTCATACATGACTACTGGAAAAACCATAGCTTTGACTAGATGGACATGTTGGCAAGGTGATGTTTCTGCTTTTTAATATGTTGTCTAGGTTGTCATAGCTTTTCTTCCAAGGAGGAAGTCCTTGGAAGTCACCATCTGCAGTGATTTTGGAGCCCAAGAAAATAAAGTCTGTCACTGTTTCCATTGTTTCACCATCTATTTTCTATGAAGTGATGGGACAAGTTGCCATGATTTTAGTTTTTTGAAGGCTGAATTTTAAGCCAGATTTTTAATTCTCCTCTTTCACATTCATCAAGTGGCTCTTTATTTTGGTCTAGGGAACTACTACCAGCTTAAACTATAAATCTGTCACATAGAAGTTCCCTGAGAGTTATAGATAAAGACCTGACACACGTTCCTAAGTTATTTTTACAAGAAGCAGACTCCCAACAGAGGAAAACTGATAACCTCAAGAACATAGACCCTAGATTGGTTGGAACTAGTAGGTTCCAACTGACTCTCCATCACTTCAGCTAATTAGAAGAATGTCCATGAGCTAGTCATGCCCTGCTACTTGAAACATTTTATGAGTTTTCACTATATTGTTCAGGATGGGACATACAGACTTGAGAGCCTTAGCCCCCTGTCACCCCCTTTTCCTGGCAAGCAGTTAAACTGTTCTTTCCTGCTTATCCAAACCTCTGTGTCTTAGATTCAATTTGGTGTCAGTGTACTGAGGCCAAGTTTCAGCAACACATGACAGGTTCATTATCTGGACCCTCATTGACACAGAAGAAATAGGGATTGGAGTGTTTCTTATAGGTGGCCTTAAGGTTTCTCCACTTCTAGAAGCTGCAAATTTTAATTTTGCAAGCCAGAATGACCTGCCTAAGCTCTTGAACCATCTTCTTTTGCTGCTTGACTGATGTAGCCAGATGCCATTTTTCACTGCCACATTATCCTTGGCCTGTCCATAAGATTCTCCAGGCAAGAATACTGGAGTGTGTTGCCCTGCCCACTTCAAATGATCTTCCTGACCCAGGGATTGAACCCACATCTCTTAGGTCTCCTTCATTGGCAGGCAAGTTCTTTATCACTAATGTCACTGGGAAGGCAGAACATCAATTTAAATCACATTGTTTCGCAGCTTCTAGCTCTGTGTATCCCTCTTTGGACCACAGGTGGCATCTCCACCTCCTTTATTAACCTTTACTTATCTTCATTTCTCCCTCTCACTTGAAGCCCAGCCTGCCCTGGAAATGAGACTCAAAATCATGAAAGGTCATAAAGGTACCTCATTATGAGCACCTTAGGGTCCAACAGTCTTTTGACAAGTCTATCTGCTCCCCTGCCTTTATCTGAAACCCACAATAATTGCTTGGGGCTTTCCCACTTAGTAATCAGCAGTCACTGCAAAGTTGACATTTCTGTTTTGCCCCTGAGCTGAACTTTGGAGAATTTGGAACATAATTTTTGTAATACAATAAAGTATATATAGAGAAAATTCAAAGTAGCCTCAGTGATATATGTGGACATCTTATGAATTACCAAATATATCTTTTAACCAGTTTCTCAAAACATTTTTAGAACTGACTTAAAACAATGGTAATTTAACTGAAATTGATTTTGAAACCAAAACAAAGTCAGTCTTTGCTAATGACTGCTTGATTCTATATTTTAAAGTTATCTTTATATGTAATTATAGCAGGTGGATTCTATAAAGCCTGTGTAATACATAATTGAACAATTTACACTGTCAAGTTATCTATTCTTCCAGTTAATCAAGATTTTAAATTGTGAAAAATTAACCTTTCAATGATAAAACAAAGTCTTGTGTTATTGTTAGAAGAATGGAAGCTATGTAAAAATGTAAAATACATCATGTGATATTTGGCACGAGATTGTTTGGGTTGAAATATTTTCCCCATGACTTACTACATGTGGAACTTCAGGAAAGCATTTCATTTCTTTGTACTTCAGTTTCTTCATCCATAAAAATGTACTTTCATCATTATCTTGTTGTAGGTATTAAATAATTTAAAGAGATATTACACTGAAGTAGTAAACATTATTTGGCATATAGTTTGCATTCAATAAGCATTTTTATTTATCTACTCCTTTCCCACAGAGAGATTTGGAGAGGGGTTAGGGCCTATAGTTCATGAATTGCTTGATTTTATTTTTCCTGTTGCTAAAAATAATGCTATAGTACCAATGAGGTACTGAAGGTGACTTCTACTGGGAGAACTGATAGTGAAATTTCCAGGAATTTTAAGAGTTGGTTGATATTATGTTGATAGCTTAAGACTAGCTACAATGGAAATAATTAATGAATCAGTCCCAAAAGGAAATTGCTAAACATTTGCTAGAATGATTCTGGGGTTAAGTTTGTTAAATCAAGTCAATAGTTTTCTCTTGGACTGATCTGCTTGGTAAACATAAAAGATCCACTCATTTAAAAAGGAAGGATTTGAAAATTTGGCAGTTTTCTGCAGTTTATAGGAAACATTTTATATACTATTGAATGTTTTTTTAGCTACAACATTATCTAGAAATTTTGCTTCAAATTTATAGAGATAAAGAGAAATGAAGGTGACTGTGCACAAAAAGAATTGTTCAAGAGTTGCCTAGCAATATTATTCATTATGGCCATAAAAAGAGTTCTCTCAACAATTGAGTATATTATTTTTTTTATACTTATACCAACAAATACTACACAATAATAAAAAGAAATGAATCACTGATAAATAAAACATGGAGAAAGACTCTCACAGAATGAAGCTAATTGAAAGAAACCAGATTTAAAAAGGTATGTAGGCATACGACCTTATTTATATAAAGATTAAAACTGAAAAAAAAAAATAAGACTTGGAAAAAAAGTAATGTATAATGAGAGAAATTAAAACTAGCACTGCCTTTGGTAGGTTGTAGTGGTAGTGGTAAGGCACTCCACCCCAGTACTCTTGCCTGGAAAATCCCATGGATGGAGGAGCCTGGAAGGCTGCAGTCCATGGGGTCGCTGAGGGTCGGACACGACTGAGTGACTTTACTTTCACTTTTCACTTTCATGCATTGGAGAAGGAAATGGCAACCCACTCCAGTGTTCTTGCCTGGAAAATCTCAGGGACAGGGGGAGCCTGGTGAGCTGCCATCTATGGGGTCANAAGACTTGGAAAAAAAGTAATGTATAATGAGAGAAATTAAAACTGGCACTGCCTTTGGTAGGTTGTAGTGGTAGTGGTAAGGCACTCCACCCCAGTACTCTTGCCTGGAAAATCCCATGGATGGAGGAGCCTGGAAGGCTGCAGTCCGTGGGGTCGCTGAGGGTCGGACACGACTGAGTGACTTTACTTTCACTTTTCACTTTCATGCATTGGAGAAGGAAATGGCAACCCACTCCAGTGTTCTTGCCTGGGGAATCCCAGGGATGGGGGAGACTGGTGGACTGCCATCTATAGAGTCACACAGAGTCGAACACGACTGACGCAACTCAGCAGCAGCAGCAGCAGCAGCAGCAGCGGTAGTGTTAGTGACTGACTGGAAGGAGAGTGATAGAAATGTCTGCAGTGATAGAAATATTCTGTATCTTAAAATGGGTTTTGGCTTCATGGATATACACATTTATCATATGTTACCAAAAGTACACTTAACATTTGTGCATCTTAATTTGTGTAAATTATATCTCAATAAAGAAAAAATAAAGCAAAATATTTCAGTAGAAATGCTGATTAATAATAGAAATTAGTGATGATCAAATTTGATAGTTATAAAATAAAGTTTAGGAGAATTTACACATATAAAAAAGGAAAAGACTAATGATTGTACAGTTCATCTAATCTTTTCAAGGTGCTATAATTTTTGAATGTGTCATCTTGTATAATTTTTTTTCTAAAATTTATTTTTATTGGAGAATAATTGGTTTAAAATACTGTGTATTTTTATAAATACTCTGCTTTCTAATATTCTAAAATTGGTTTAAATAAAATATTTACCTCATAAGATAGCTGGATGGTTTAAATGAAATAATCCTTTCAAAGAATTTAAGATGCTTCATTTTTGGTAAATGCTTAATAAATTATCTTACAGCTATTTTTGTTATTAAGAAATACAAATAAAATGGAAAGGGAATATCTCATTAGTTTCTATCTCCATGTCATAAAAATGACAGAGTGGATCAGGTAAAATGAAGAAATAAGTATATTTCCTCTGACCTGAATACTTCAAATATTCTTTGAAACAATTCAGGAGATGACAAATGAGAAAACAAATCTAATCAGTCTTGCTGTGTTTTAATTTTTTATTGAAAGGAAAAAGTATTATCCAAAAAATGGGAGAGAGGAGAGTAGTTCAGTGGATTTGAAATGGGTGAGAGATAGACTATCATCTTCCTTCTAACAAGCACTAATGTATATTCAAGAAAAAAATGAATTAGTGTCTTCTTATGCACGGAAGATAACTTTAAATTTAGACTTTAGTATTGGAATACAATAAAAATTTGCAGTCATGCAAGTACTCAAGTTAATTTTGACATACTTTCCTTTGCTAGGGAAAAAAAAAACCTTTACCATTATATATTTAGCATTAGTAGTAAACAATGAAGATGAAGGAAGGGTGTTATTTCACTGTTTACTTCTCTATACTTCTAAAAACACATTTTTTACTATGATTATATATTACTTTTATAATTTCAAATAGATATTTTTAAAAATTCAATGAAGACATCATATATCATTAAGTATCCTCTCTTTTCATCTGATTTCCTAAATAAAGTATATAATATTATTATTCCTTGTGCTGTGAGAAATAGAAATCATTATTACTGCTGCTGTTATATTTGAGATTCATACTTCTATGGAGGTAAAATTAACATATTAATAAATTGTATTGTACTTAGGCAGTCAGTTTTACATGTATTGACTGTTGTATACAACCCTGTAGCTATCATATTCAGCAAGGTATAGAAAATTTTTATCATGCTCCAAAATTACTTTTTGTCTCCTGTATCCTACCCCTTCATACCTCCCTCCTTGCAGCTACTCATCTTATTCCTATCACCAAAGACTTATCTGTTACTTGAGTTCCATAAAGCTCACACATTTGACTCTTGAACATACTGGGGAAGGATGAGGTGGCAAAATCCCAGGAGGTGGAAATCTGTCTATATCTTTAGAGTCAGCCCTGCATATCCACCATTTTCTCTTCAGCATTTGTGAGTTCAACCAGCTCTGGATCCTGTAGTTCAGGAGCACATATTTGTTGGGAACAGAAATCCATGTACAAGTGGACCTATGCAGTTTAAACCCATGTTGTTCAAAGGTTAACTGTATATAATATTTATTCTTTTGTGTCTGACGTCTTAGACTAATTTTTTTAGTGAAGAAAATTGTCCATGTTATTTTGAGTACCAATAGTGTATTCTTTTTTTATGGCCAAAAAGTAAAGCATTCTTTGAGAATATCACAAATCATTATCTAATTTGTCAATTTCTCTGTTAATGAGCATTAATGTTTTTTCATATTTTTGACTATTATGAATAAGGATGGTCTAAAATTCCTTTTAGTATTAGTATGGATGTGAGAGTTGGACCATAAAGAAAGCTGAGCACTGAAGAACTGGTGCTTTTGAACTGTGGTGTTGGAGAAGACTCTTGAGAGTCCCTTGGACAGAAAGAAGACCAAACTAGTCAGCCCTAAAGGAAATCAGTCCTGGATATTCATTGGAAGAACTGAAACTGAGGCCCAAACTCCAACACTATGGCCATCTCATGAGAAGAGCTGACTCATTGGAAAAGACCCTGATGTTGGGAAAGACTGAAAGCAGGAGGAGTACGGGACTACTAGGATGAGATGATTGAATGGTATAATTGACTCAATAAACATGAGTTTGAACAAGCTCCAGGAGTTGGTGATGGACAAGGAAACCTAGTGTGCTGCAATCCATGGGGCTGCAAAGAGTCAGACATGATTGAGCGACTGAACTGGACTGAAAAATCCTTTTATCAGTGTTTTTACGAACATATATTTTCACTGCGTTTTGAGTAAATATGTAAAAGTGAAATTTCAGGCTTAAAAGATGTATATACACCTCTAGCTCATAAGATATCTGTTTAAGTACATATGAATATGAATATATGTATTTTATGAGCCATATGCAGACATAAATTATATTTTATGTAATAATAATATACTATATTGTTATACCATTAAAAATGTCAAGCAATTCTCCAAAATGTTGGTACCACTTACCACTCTCACCAGCAGTATGTAGTTCCAGTTACTTCACAACTTCAACAGCACTATTAGACTTTTTAAATCTATGCATTCTATTGAGTGAAAAATGGTAACTATTTGTGACTTCAATTAGCACTATCCTGATGACCAAGGATGTTGAGCACTGTATGTGTTTTATCAGTCATTTGTATGTCTCATTGTGTGGTATTTCAGTTCAAGTTTATGCTCATTTGTTGTATTTTTTATTTGTAAGAATTTTTTATATAGTGTGGATGTATATTCAAAACATGGGTCATTTCTCAAATAAAATAAGGCAAAAGGTTTTTATTTCCTTTTTGTGGCTTGCATTCTACTTTCCTTAATGGGAATTTTTTCATTAACTGAAACTTAATTTTAATGAAGTTCAGTTTTTAATTTTTTTCTTAGATCAGTCCCTTTTGTGACCTCAATAAATATTCTCAGCAATGATAAGTTCTTCTAAACCTCTGGGACTGAGGTGAAAATATTCAACCATCCTAATTATTTTTTGTGCATCTTACCTTTTCATGAAAAGAATGAGCTACAATAAATTGAAAAAATGAATGAAAACAACTTTCTACCAGAAGTTGCTAAATAAGTGTGTTTTCTTCTAAAATTACAATGCATCTTCACAGTGTTTTAATAGGTTACATTTTTGGGGAGGAATTTATATTTGAACTATTTCCTTAGAAAAGGAGAGAAAAAAATACCGTATTTTAAATAAATTTTATACAAATCATTTTNAGAAAGAAGACCAAACTAGTCAGCCCTAAAGGAAATCAGTCCTGGATATTCATTGGAAGAACTGAAACTGAGGCCCAAACTCCAACACTATGGCCATCTCATGAGAAGAGCTGACTCATTGGAAAAGACCCTGATGTTGGGAAAGACTGAAAGCAGGAGGAGTACGGGACTACTAGGATGAGATGATTGAATGGTATAATTGACTCAATAAACATGAGTTTGAACAAGCTCCAGGAGTTGGTGATGGACAAGGAAACCTAGTGTGCTGCAATCCATGGGGCTGCAAAGAGTCAGACATGATTGAGCGACTGAACTGGACTGAAAAATCCTTTTATCAGTGTTTTTACGAACATATATTTTCACTGCGTTTTGAGTAAATATGTAAAAGTGAAATTTCAGGCTTAAAAGATGTATATACACCTCTAGCTCATAAGATATCTGTTTAAGTACATATGAATATGAATATATGTATTTTATGAGCCATATGCAGACATAAATTATATTTTATGTAATAATAATATACTGTATTGTTATACCATTAAAAATGTCAAGCAATTCTCCAAAATGTTGGTACCACTTACCACTCTCACCAGCAGTATGTAGTTCCAGTTACTTCACAACTTCAACAGCACTATTAGACTTTTTAAATCTATGCATTCTATTGAGTGAAAAATGGTAACTATTTGTGACTTCAATTAGCACTATCCTGATGACCAAGGATGTTGAGCACTGTATGTGTTTTATCAGTCATTTGTATGTCTCATTGTGTGGTATTTCAGTTCAAGTTTATGCTCATTTGTTGTATTTTTTATTTGTAAGAATTTTTTATATAGTGTGGATGTATATTCAAAACATGGGTCATTTCTCAAATAAAATAAGGCAAAAGGTTTTTATTTCCTTTTTGTGGCTTGCATTCTACTTTCCTTAATGGGAATTTTTTCATTAACTGAAACAATTTTAATGAAGTTCAGTTTTTAATTTTTTTCTTAGATCAGTCCCTTTTGTGACCTCAATAAATATTCTCAGCAATGATAAGTTCTTCTAAACCTCTGGGACTGAGGTGAAAATATTCAACCATCCTAATTATTTTTTGTGCATCTTACCTTTTCATGAAAAGAATGAGCTACAATAAATTGAAAAAATGAATGAAAACAACTTTCTACCAGAAGTTGCTAAATAAGTGTGTTTTCTTCTAAAATTACAATGCATCTTCACAGTGTTTTAATAGGTTACATTTTTGGGGAGGAATTTATATTTGAACTATTTCCTTAGAAAAGGAGAGAAAAAAATACCGTATTTTAAATAAATTTTATACAAATCATTTTATATGAATCAGTTAAGTTCAGTAATTCAGTAGTATCTGACTCTTTGCAATCCATAGACTACAACAAACCAGACTTCCCTATCCTTCATCAACTCCTAGAACTTGCTCAAACACATGTCCATCAAATCGGTGATGTCATCCAACCATCCGGTGGTCAAAGTATTGGAGTTTCAACTTCAGTATTAATCCTTTCAATGAATATTTAGGACTGATCTCCTTTAGGATTGATTGGTTGGTCTCCTTGCAGTCCAATGGACTCTCAGCAATCTTCATCAGCACCACAGTTCAAAAGCATAGATTCTTTGGAATTCAGCTTTCTTAAAAGTCTAACTCTTACATTCATGCATGATTACTGACAAAACCATAGCTTTGACTAGACAGACCTTTGTCAGCAAAGTAATGTCTCTGCTTTTTAATATGCCTTGTTGGTTGGTCATAGTTTTTCTTCCAAGGAGCAAGTGTCTTTTGATTTCATGGCTGCAGTCACCATCTCCAGCGATTTTGGAAGCCAAGAAAATAAAGTGTCACTGTTTCCATTGTTTGCCCATCTATTTGCTGTGAAGTGATGGGACAGGGTGCCATGATATTCTTATTCTGAATTTTGAGTTTTAAGCCAGCTTTCTCACTCTCTCCTCTTTCACTTTCATCAAGAGATCTTTAGTTCCTCATTGTTTTCTGCCATAAAAGTGGTGTTATCTGCATATCTGAGGTTATTGATATTTCTCCCAGAGATCTTGATTCCAACTGTGCTTCGTCCAGTTCAGTATTTTGCATGATGTACTCTGCATAGAAATTAAATGTACAGGATGACAATATGTAGCCTTGATGTACTCCTTTCCCACTTTGAAGCCAATCCATTGTTCCATGTCCACTTCCAACTCTTGCCTCTTGACTGGCATACAGATTTCTCAGGAGGTAGGTAAGGTGGTCTGATATTCCCATCTCTTGAAGAATTTTCCAAGTTTTTTGTGTTCCACATAGTCAAAGGCTTTGGCATAGTCAATGGAGCAGAAGAAAATGTTTTTTCTGAAACTCTCTTGCTTTATTGATGGTCCAACAGATGTTGACAATTTGATCTCTTGTGCCTCTGCTTTTTCTAAATCCAGCTTGAGTATCTGGAAGTTCTTGGATTGTAACGAAAACTGACATTTTTCAGTCCTGTGACCACTGCTGAGTTTTCAAAACTTGCTGGCATATTGAGTGCAGAATTTTCACAATGTCATATTTCAGGATTTGAAACAGCTCAACAGGAATTCCATCACCTCCACTAGCTTTGTTTGTAGTGACGCTTCTTAAGGCCTGCTTGACTTCACATTCCAAGATGTCTGGCCTCTAGATAAGGTTATCTGGGTCATGAGACCTTTTTCATATTGTTCTGTGTATTCTTGCCACCTCTTCTTAATATTGTCTGCCTCTCTTAAGTCTGTACCATTTCTGCCCTTTATTGTGTCCATTTTTGCATGAAATGTTCCCTTGGTATCTCAAATTTTCTTGAAGAGACCTCTAGCCTTTCCCACTCTATTGTTTTCCTCTATTTCTTTGCACTAATCTCGGAGGAATGAATTCTTATCTCTCCTTGCTCTTCTTCAGAACTCTGCAGTCAGATGGGTATATGTTTATTTTTCTTCTTTGCCTTTCCATTCTCTTCTTTTCTTAGCTATTTGTTAGGGCTCCTCTGGCAACCATTTTGTCTTTTTGCATTTCTTTTTCTTGGGGATTGTCTTGATCACTGCCTCCTGTACAACGTCATGAAGCTTCATCCATAGTTCTTCAGCCAATTTTTCAAATCTAATCCCTTGAATCTATTTGTCCCTTTCACTATATAATAAGGGATTGAATTTAAGGCATACCTGAATGATCTAGTGGTTTTTCTTCTTAAGTCTGAATTTTGCAATGAATAAAATTTCAAACACACATCTGGTCGAGTAGGAACCTCTTTCAACTTCACAGGCTAATGATGTAATTAAAAGTTACAGAAATTTGTATCTATAAAGTGCTTTAAGGTTATGATTTTACAAATGCAAACTCATGTCTATTTTGCAGAATACGTAGAATAGCTACAGATGCATTTAAACTCGTACTAAAATATGAAAAGACAAATCTTGACAATGCTGGTTTTTTTCCCCTAACAACCAAAAAGATTTGTTTTTGTATGGATAAAAGCTTTTAAACACAGAAAAATCTTACAAATTTCCAGGTGATATTATTTTTGTATCACAAGCAAAATATTCAAATTCTTAATTGGAAGTGGTGTTACTCTTTACTACATGTTTATACTTTCATCTGCTGGCCAGAGGATGCAAAAATTTTAAAAAGCACACATTTTGAAAGGGTAGTCTAAACTAAGGGTAGTCTTAAGTTTAATCAAACTCTAGAAAAGTTTTGTTCAAATACATATCTTTCCTGTAATAAAAAACTCTAAAACTAAAATATTATTTTTACTTCTTTATCATATGTATTATATATACATATATATATGGGATATATGTGCATATACATATACATACATATATATATATATATATATGGGTAGTCTTAAGTTTAATCAAACTTAAGAAAAGCTTTGTTCAAATACATATCTTTCCTATAATAAAAAACTTTAAAAGTAAAATATTATTTTACTTCTTTACCATATGTGTGTATATATATATATATATATATATATATAAACTCAGCTACTGTACATGGTTCAACTATATTTTAAAGTCTATTTGAATAACTAAAACACTGATGGGTGATCCTGCTTTATTGTTCTCCCCCTGATTTCTGAAAACAACCAAGTGATGGGTCATTTCAAGATCAGGATTGCTATTTTTTTTTTTCCCCAAAATGAACTGAATCTGTAATGACTGATATGCCTGAAGTTAGCTCACAGGGCTCCCAAGTGAAATGTGTGATTCTTGGTTTATTTTTTATTTGAACCAAAAATTTAGAATCTTTGTTGCTTTCTTTTTCACATTACTTGTAATTTTTGGTTTTCTAGTTATATAATGAAAATTTCTAAGCTTTGGTATTTAGAAATCTAAACAGATTCAAGATTTTATTTGTAGTCAATGAGGATGAGATGGTTGGATGGCATCACTGACTAAATGGACCTGAGTTTGAGTAACCTCGGGGAGTCGCTGATGGACAGGGAATTCTGGCGTGCTGCAGTCCATGGGGTCGTAAAGAGTCAGACACATCTGACCGACTGAACGGAAACAATTTCAGATTTTCCCAAAGCTTGAATTATTGACATAGGTAATACTTGATCAAGGACGTCTATGTGATATCGAATAAGAATACAGAAAGTAAAGGCAGTTGATGAAGTGAAATTTTTGTTTTTAGCTGGTTGAAATCAAGTTTTCTTCTCTTATAATTGTAGCCAAAATGGTAATATGCTAAGATATGGCCCAGAGATATGGCAAAACCTTGCATGATTTATGCTTAGCTCTGGACATATGTTTCCATATTTTTTACCCTTTGAGCATAAAATGCTCTGTTTTGAATACATTTTCAGAATCATAATATTTAACCAATTTTTTACACCACAAAACAAGAAAGAATGTCAGAAACCACCTTGATTTTCAAAAGTGTATATCATGAAGGCTAGTGTGTAAACTATTTAGTTAGAAGGTTGTCATGGTTACACTAGACATAAGAATTACATTAAACTAGAAATAAAAATTTGTATCAGAAATGTAGATTGATTATTAACTTTGTGTTATCAAATAATAGAAAATGAAGACAATATGGCCAGATTTATTTTTATTTCCCAGGTTCAAAAAATATATTCTACATATCTTGATTTTAGTTACTATTTTTTGTATCACCTCTCATTCTTTTTCATCCCTCAGAGCATAAAATGGAAATAGCAGACACTCTATAAATTGAAGTCACTAGCAAGGAAGAAACAAAGAGTACTTAGAAATATTAAGGAAGACTTCTGAGGGCCTTGAAGTTGTTTTCCAGATGGACAATGCAGTTTTAATTATTCTTTATACTCTCCCCTCCAGCTCTTTTGTTTGTGAGTTCTGTTTAACTGTTGATTCTTATAATATATTTTCTTCCCCTTATAGAGTGAATTTTGGAAAATTATGAATGCAACTATTCTACACTGGTTATTGCCGATGCCCAAAGGGTGCAAGGGTGAAGAGGTTTTTATTCCATGCCAGAGGGAAGTTTATTTCTATTAGCTTTCTCAAATCTCATAGACCAAAATACCTTTTTCTCTCATAGTTGTTAAATCTCTAGTGAGCATTTTTTATACACACAAGGTTTTAATGAAATAATCACCTGTATGTTTGTTTTAATTAACCTTATGCCTAAAAAATAGCTTCTTACATTCTTTCTGCAGCTATAAGTATATAGAAAAAAGTTTCTGGAAATATCAACTTCAGGAATTTTGCTAAGGTGTAGTAGTAAATATTATGACCCCACCACTTATTTTTGTGCACATAGCTTTTAGCATAATTTGATTTCATTCTTTTTCAGCTTTAATTACCATCTCTTTTTTCAATGGTTAATACATTAAGAATTATGAATTATAATGAACTGCACAGAAAGAAACTGTTATGTGTCTCACAGTAAGAGTAGAAAAAATAACATTTCCTAAATCTAATATGGAAATTGACATTAAATGTTTGTTTTAATAACTTTTTCATAAGACATAACTCAATTTCAGCAAATAATAGTGGGAAAAGTAATATGATATTTAAAAGATGAAATTAGACTATTAAATTGCAGTAATTTATGTGTTATCTTTTATGTGCTTTTCTGTAAGCAGGTTGAACCACAGAGAACATAAAATTATGTTAACCAACAGACAAAGAATCTAGAACCCAAGACAGAAAAAATAATTTTTACTTAATGAATTTGTTATTAAGATCAGTGTGCTTCCTAGCGAGTAAAGTTAAAGTCACTCAGTTGTGTTCGACTCTTTGTGATCCTGTGGACTATACAGTCATGGAATTCTCCGGCCAGAATATGGAGAATACCCAGGTCTCCCATAAAGATTTTTTACCAGTTGAGATACCAGGGAAGCCCAAGAATGCTGGAGTGGGTAGCCTATCGCTTCTCTGGAGGATCTTCTTCACCCAGGAATTGAACCAGGGTCTCTTGCATTGCAGGCAAATTCTTTACCAGCTGAAATACCAGAGAAGCCCTGGTTCTTCCTAAGGAAGGCATTATATCTAATTATCTGATTTATATGCTACTTTTGTAACAAGATGTATCTTTTTGCAAATTGTCATTAGAACAAAAACTGAAAAAAAATTAAACTGAAAAATGTCGATTTTGATCATATGGAATATAAAATTTAATATAATAGTTGCTTGCATGTTAACTGCATGGAATGAAGTTGACCTTCTGAAATGGATGACTGACTTTGATTATCTACAGACCAAGGGTTCAGTTAAGAGTTTAACTTCTCATACTACACATTCATGGGGTTCTCTAGGCAAGAATCTGATGCTGTGACAAAAGGAGAAAAGGCAACAGAGTATGAGATGGTTAGATAGTGCACATGAATTTGAACAAACTCCAGGAGATAGTGGAGTTTGATATACTACAGTCCATGGGATTGGACATGAGTCAGACATGATCTAATGACTGAGTAGCAAAAACAAAGATTATTTTTCATGTATTAGTTGACTCCCCAAATTTCTGTTGGTTTAGCTTTCCACTGACAATATTGAATTTTATCTGAGCCAAACACTCCTGGAAAATAACAGCAATTAAACATTCTTCCACTGCCACTACCCATTTCATGTTCCAGGAAAGGGCCTACTGCAAAGAACTATACCAATATAACTTAAATAAATTTCATGGATGACTCTCTAATATACATATGGCAAGACTACACGGACACTTTTCAAATTCTCATTTTTTGGTTCATAAATGAGTACAAGAAAGATCTTCATGACCAAGATAATCACGATGGTGTGATCACTCCCCTAGAACCAGACATACTGGAATGTGAAGTCAAGTGGGCCTTAGAAAGCATCACTATGAACAAAGCTAGTGGATGTGATGGAATTCCAGTTGAGCTATTTCAAATCCTGGAAGAAAATGTAAAAGTCCGGCACTCAGTATGCCAGAAAATTTGGAAAACTCAGCAGTGGCTATAGAACTGGAAACAGTCAGTTTTCATTCTAATCCCAAAGAAAGGCAATGCTAAAGAATGCTCAAACTACTGCACAAATGCACTCACCCCACACACTAGTAAAGTAATACTCAAAATTCTCCAAGCTTGGCTTCAGCAATATGTGAANAACTCAGCAGTGGCTATAGAACTGGAAACAGTCAGTTTTCATTCTAATCCCAAAGAAAGGCAATGCTAAAGAATGCTCAAACTACTGCACAAATGCACTCACCCCACACACTAGTAAAGTAATACTCAAAATTCTCCAAGCTTGGCTTCAGCAATATGTGAACCATGAACTATCAGGTGTTCAAGCTGGTTTTAGAAAAGGCAGAGGAATCAGAGATCAAATGACCAATATCCACTGGATCATGGAAAAAACAACAGAGTTCCAGAAAAATATATATTTCTTCTTTATTGACTATGCCACAGCCTTTGACTGTGTGGATCACAATAAACTGTGGAAAATTCTTCAAGAGATGGGAATACCAGACCACCTGACTTGCCTCTTGAAAAACCTATATGCATGTCAGGAAGCTACAGTTAGAACTGCACATGGAACGACAGACTGGTTCCAAATANCTGACTTCACCCAAATTTTGTCAATTTTCTCTAAGTGTATGAACTAGGATCCCTCTTCTGTGAGCTCTTTCTGAGAATGTGTTATGTTGCTTCAGTCATGTCTGACTCTTTGCAACCCTACAATCTGTAGCCCATCAGGGTCCTCTGTCCATGGTGTTCTCCAGGCAAGAATACTCGAGTGGGTTGCCATACCTTCCTTCAGGGGATCTTCCTGAGAATAACTAACCTCAAAGAAACACATTCCTGATCTATTGTCTGATCACACTACTAGCTCATCCCATTCCTCCACAATGGATTCTTTCTAGCCTTGCTTATTCCTTCTTAGAAGTAAAATTCATTTTTGCCTGATATTTGACAGGCTTAATGATCTCAAAATTTCAGAGTATTCCTATTGTCATAATACCTTTCTTCTTTTAGCTGAGATTAACTTTTTTTCTTTTTTGTTTTTCCTCCCTTATCTAAGTATGAATTTGGTTTTCTTTGATAAACTCCTTCTTAATTGTGATCAGTTTCTGAGTTAAATTTACAGATAGTAATCCATGAAAACTCATCTGTATAAACTAGTAGGAGAACCACTCTCAAATTTTGGAGTTAAATTACATGTTTTGAGGTAGAAAGAGAATCAGAGTAGCTGCAATTTTCATTTTAATACTTACCTAGGATGAAAACTACTCAATTAAATCCAATATACTATTATAACTTATATGAAAAAGTGATCAAGTATCATAAATTCGAATTAGAAAAAGAATCAAGCTCTACACTTTCACTTTGCATGTTAGGATAGTTTTCTGGTTTACATGTGCAATCTTAGAAAGGTAACTCACTTTTTTACCATTAAAAAAACAATCTATATTTAGGTTTTACTTATGAACATTTAACTTACAGATGTACAAGATGGTTTTAGAAAAGGCAGAGGAACCAGAGTTCAAATTGCCAACATCCACTGGATCATCGAAAAAGAAAGAAAGTTCCAGAAAAAACATCTATTTCTGCTTTATTGACTATGCCAAAGACTTTAACTCTGTGGATTACAATAAAGTATGGAAAATTCGTAAAGAGATGGGAATACCAGACCAGCTGACCTGCCTCTTGAGAAACCTGTATGCAAGTCAGGAATCAACAGTTAGAACTGGACATGGAACAACAGACTGGTTCCAAATAGGAAAAGGAGTATGTCAAGGCTGTATATTGTCACCCTGCTTATTTAACTTCTATGCAGAGTACATCATGAGAAATGTGGGGCTGGAAGAAGCACAAGCTGGAATCAAGATTGCCTGGAGAAATCTCAATAACCTCAGATATGCAGATGACACCACCCTTATGGTAGAAAGTGAAGAGGAACTAAAAAGCCTCTTGATGAAAGTGAAAGTGGAGAATGAAAAAATTGCTTAAAGTTCAACATTCAGAAAACTAAAATAAAGCCATCTGGTCCCATCACTTCATGGCAAATAGATGGGGAAACAGTGGGAGCCGAGTCAGACTATTTTTTTGGCCTCCAAAATCACTGCAGATGGTGATTGCAGCTATGAAATTAAAAGATGCTTACTCCTTGGAAGAAAAGTTATGACCAACCTAGATAGCATATTGAAAAGCAGAGACATTACTTTGCTGATTAAGATTCGTCTAGTCAAGGCTATGGTTTTTCCAGTGGTCATGTATGGATGTGAGAGTTGGACTGTGAAGAAAGCTGAGTGCCGAAGAATTGATGCTTTTGACCTGTGGTGTTGGAGAAGACTTTGAGTGTCCCTCGGACTGCAAGGAGATCCAACCAGTCAATTCTAAAGGAGATCAGTCCTGGGTATTCTTTGGAAGGACAGATTCTAAAGCTGAAACTCCAATACTTTGGCCACCTCACGTGAAGAGTTGACTCTTTGGAAAAGCCTCTGATGCTGGGAGGAACTGGNTATTTTTTTGGCCTCCAAAATCACTGCAGATGGTGATTGCAGCTATGAAATTAAAAGATGCTTACTCCTTGGAAGAAAAGTTATGACCAACCTAGATAGCATATTGAAAAGCAGAGACATTACTTTGCTGATTAAGATTCGTCTAGTCAAGGCTATGGTTTTTCCAGTGGTCATGTATGGATGTGAGAGTTGGACTGTGAAGAAAGCTGAGTGCCGAAGAATTGATGCTTTTGACCTGTGGTGTTGGAGAAGACTTTGAGTGTCCCTCGGACTGCAAGGAGATCCAACCAGTCAATTCTAAAGGAGATCAGTCCTGGGTATTCTTTGGAAGGACAGATTCTAAAGCTGAAACTCCAATACTTTGGCCACCTCACGTGAAGAGTTGACTCTTTGGAAAAGCCTCTGATGCTGGGAGGAACTGGAGGCAGGAGGAAAAGGGGCCAACAGAGGATGAGATGGCTGGATGGCATCACCGACTCTATGGACATGAGTTTGAATGAACTCAGGAAGTTGGTGATGGACAGGGAGGCCTGGCGTGCTGTGCTTTTTGGGGTCGCAAGGAGTCGGACATGACTGAGCGATTGAACTGAACTGAACTGATGAACGTTTTTGCACAAAAAAGGCTAACCTGATTTTGAGAGGAAAATTTTAACTATAATCAGCTGTCCATCTATACATAGGGTGTGGCAAGTCAGGGAAGAAGACAGGAAGTAATAAAAAATGCTTGTTGACTTTATTATATTATTTATTAAATTATGTAATTTTTTTATTATGTATCAAGTATCTAGCCCTAGGCATGACACATAATTTATACTGATTGCATATTTACAGATAGAATTTGTAATATCTCTTTGACATAAACAGATTTCATTTAGCATTTTACTTCATTTGAAAACCATGATGTTGGTTCTAAGATATGCCAGTTCTTAAGATTGACAAAAAGGATAATGTGAATGTTTATTATTGAGGAGAGGAAAATAAATTTTGGAAAATTAAAACATTGCAGAAATGTCTGTATCATTCATTTTCAAATTTAATAAGCAACTCTTAAGTTTTATGTTTGGTCATCTTGAGATGAAGTCTTATTTCATATTATGCATTTTTCTGGTCATTTATATTTTTATGTTGAATTTATAAACTGAAGTTATTTTCTACTTTAAAGAATAAGTAAGCTGATGTTATAATAGTTTTTCAGGTTAGTAAATACAGTTTACATTCCAAAAATCTAATCCAACATGAATAACAGTTTCAAAACTGAGAAAAAGTCAATTTGCTGAGAAACACAATCTTGACATCAAAAAAAATTTCCCTCAAAATGTACTATGATAAGATTACTTTCAGCTATAGCACTGTCCACAGTAGTTTTCTCCATCTCAATAAGTACCCTTCATTGACATTTCTAAATATTAAAAACTAGGCAACTTTTATAGTACTTATTTATGGATACTTTTTCTAAATGATATGCACATACCCAATTTACAAAAAAACTTCTCTCTTCTTATTCTCTCCTGCACTATACTGGGATAGTAGAGTTACCTCAATAGTCATTCCCATGGAAACGTTAGAATTTTTGCAAATAGAGTCTCTGCAGATGTAAGCAAGTTTGATGAAATCATACTGAATTAGAGTGAGACCTACATTCATTGTGTCTGCTATTTAGACTTCCCCTCCAGCCTTCAATCTTTCCCAGAATCAGCATCTTTTACAATGAGTCAGTTCTTTGTATCAGGACCTTCAGCTTCAGCTTCAGTCCTTTCAATGAATATTCAGGAATGATCTACTACAGACTGACTGGTTTGATCTGCCGTCAATCAGTCTTGCAGTCCAAAGGACTCTCATGGTTGTTCTCCAACATCAAAGTTCAAAAACGTCAATTATTTGGCACTCTCATATTCATACAGAACTACTGGAAAACCAGAGCTTTGACTAGATGGACCTTGGTCAGCAAAGTAATAGGTATGCTTTTTAATATGATGTCTAGATTGGTAATAGCTTTTCTTCCAAGCAGCAAGTATCTTTTAATTTCATGGCTACAGTCACCGTGTACATTGATTTTGGAGCCCAAGAAAATAAAGTCTGTCAGTATTTCCATTGTTTCCCCATCTATTTGCCATGAAGAGGATGTGACCAGATGCCATGATCTTCTTACTTTGAAATTTGAGTTTTAAGCCAGCTTTTACACGCTCCTCTTTCGCTTTCATCAAAAAGCTCTTTGGTTCTTCACTTTCTGCCATAAGGGTGGTGTCATCTGCATATCTGAGATTATTGATATTCCTCCTGGCAATCTTGATTCCAGCTTGTGTCATCCAACAGCATTTTGCATGATATTCTCTGCACATAAGTTAAATAAGCAGGGTGACAATATGCAACTTTAATGTACCCCTTTCCCAATTTGGAATCAATTAATTGCTCCATGTCCACTTCTAAGTATTGCTTCTTGACCTGAATACAGATTTCTCTGCAAGGAGGTCAAGTGGTCAGGTATTTCCATCTCTTGAAGGATTTTCCACAGTTTGTTGTGATTCACACAGTCAAAGACTTTGTGTAGTCAATGAAGCAGAAGTAAATGTTCTGGAATTATCTTGCTTTTTTTTATTTTATTTTATTTTTTTTGATCCAACAGATGTTGGTAATTTGATATCTGGTTCTTCTGGAACTTCATGGTTCATGTATTGTTGAAGCCTGGCTTGGAGAAATTTGAGCATTACTTTGTTAGTGTGTGAGATGAGTGCAACTGTGTGGTAGTGTGAACATTCTTTGGCATTGCCTTTCTTTAGGTTTGGAATGAAAACTGACCTTTTTCAGTCCTGTGATCACTGCTGAGTTTTCCAAATTTGCTGGTATACTGGGTGCAGCACTTTAACAGCATCACCTTTTAGGATTTGAAGTAGCTCAATGAGAATTCCATCACCTCCACTAACTTTGTTCAGAGTAATGCTTCCTAAGGCCTGAAAGGTTGCCTTGAGCCAGGAAAGATGTAGGACTTCTTGGCCTCTAGAGGGGAGGAATTCAATCTGGGGCCAGTGATGAGGCTTGATTGCTCAGAGCTTTGTGTGATAAAGTTTTATAAAAGTATAAAAGAGATAATCAAAGCTTCTGACCTAGGCAGAAGGGAACAGAAAGAGTGCCTCCTGGCTAGTATTTAGTTGGATGTTATATAGCTACTCAGTTCAGTTCAGTTCAGTTACTCAGTTTGTGACTGTTTGCGACCACACAGACTGCAATACACCAGGCTTCCTTGTCTATCACCAGCTACTGGAGCTTACTCAAACTCATGTCTATTGAGTCAGTGATGCCATCCAACCATCTCATCTCATTCTCTGTCATCCCCTTCTCCTTCAGCTTTCAATCTTTACCAGAATCAGGGTCTTTTCAAATAAGTCAGTGCTTCGCATTAGGTGGCCAAAGTGTTAGAGTTTCAGCTTCAGTATCAATCCTTTCAATGTATATTTAGGACTGATTTCCTTTAGAATGGGCTTGTTTGATCTCCTTGCAGTCCAAGGCACTCTAAAGTGTCTTCTCCAACACCACAATTTAAAAGCATCAATTCTTCAGGTCTCAGCTTTCTTTATAGTCCAACTCTCACTTCCACACATGACTAAGGGAAAAACCGAAGCTTTGACTAGATGGACCTTTATTGGCAAGGTAATGTCTCCGCTTTTTAATATGCTGTCTAGGTTGGTCATAACTTTTATTCCAAGAGCAAGCATCTTTTACTAGAAGGCTGCTAATTGGAGAAAGTAAATTTCTCAAACCTCAGAGGCTGGCTCCAGGCCACTCACCCAAAACACACATTTTGAGATAACACTGTCATAAAGTGAGTTGTCCTGGGCCATAAAAGGATTGACATGAATCTTGAAGAAAGACAGGTTTCCAAGCAAATATATAGTTTCATTAACATAGATTAGGAGAACAATGTATGAGTAAAACATACTGGTTTGCTGACCCATTATTGGTTCTGAATCTCTTAAGAGGAACTGACTTGAAGAAAGACAGAGTCCAGGGTAAATACATAGTTCATTAACATAGCTTAAGAAAAACATTTTCATGGGAAAAATGCACTGGTTAGATTAAGGTTTGAGTAAAGTTTTTGGGTGGAACCAGGTGTAGTCATGGCAACACAGAATTTTAAAAGATATCTCCCTTTGAATTATTATACAGAAGGAGAAAACTCTGACACTTGTTTGTTTCCTCCTGCTGCTTAAGAGAGATAAAAAACACCTGACACTTGCAGCCTATTTCCTCCATTTAGAGAACGTTAGCCTTCCTGCCTGTAACCCTCTCAGGCCCACTTGACCTCACATTCCTGGATGTCTGGCACTAGGTGATTGATTACACCATCATGGTTATCTGGGCCATTAAAATCATTTTGGTATAGTTTTCTGTGTATTCTTGTCACCATTTCTTATACCTCCTGTTTCTGTTATGTCCATAACTCTGTCCTTTATTGTGCCCATCTTTACATGAAATGCTTCCTTGATATCTCTAATTTTCTTTTCTTTTCTTTTTTGTGCTCTTTATTATTTTATTATTATTATTATTTTTTTAATTTACAATACTGTATTAGTTTTGCCATACATTGACATGAATCTGCCACAGGTGTACATGAGTTCCCAATCCTGAACTCATCNAGAAGTAGAAAAACAGAAATGTTAAGAAATATCAGTGCACAATGAACCTGTAATGAATGATAACAACAAAAATCAAAGGACTGCCGTCTGATCCCACACACTGAACATAACAATAGAGCTTCAGTGTTGGAGTTTACAGAGTTTAGCATTCTAGTTTAAATTTAACAGAGATTCATAGCGTGATGGCAATGACTTGAAGAAGTCAGATAAGTACAGTGCTCCTAGTGATCAGAGAAAAACTGAAATGAATAGTTCCAGCAGTTTTCAAATCTACATCCAAAAATTATTATAACTGTGAACTGTATGTTTTTGCAGAATATAGAATGAATTGTTATAACAATGTAAGCAAAAGAGTAGGTTTTCATGGTTTAATGGAGATCATGGTGGAAAATGGGCTTTGTTTTGGAAGTCAATATGGCAGAAAGTGAAGAGAAACTAAAAAGTCTCTTGATGAAAGTAAAAGAGGAAAGTGAAAAAGCTGGCTAAAGCTCAACATTCAGAAAACAAAGATCATGGCATCTGGTTCCATCACTTCATGGGAAATAGATGGTGTAACAGTGGAAACAATGTCAGCCTTTATTTTTTTGCGCTCCAAAATCACTGCAGATGGTGACTGCAACCATGAAATTAAAAGACAATTACTCCTTGGAAGAAAAGTTATGACAAACCTAGATAACATATTCAAAAGCAGAGACATTACTTTGCTGACTAAGATCCATCTAGTCAAGGCTATGGTTTTTCCAGTAGTCATATATGGATAGTAAAGTTGGACTGTGAAGAAGGCTGAGAGAGAATTGATGCTTTTGAAATGTGGTGTTGGAGAAGACTCTTGAGAGTCCCTTGGACTGCAAGGAGATCCAACCAGTCCATTCTGAAGGAGATCAGCCCTGGGATTTCTTTGGAAGGAATGATGGTAAAGCTGAAACTCCAGTACTTTGGCCACCTCTAATGAGTTGACTCATTAGAAAAGACTCTGATGCTGGGAGGGATTGGGGGCAGGAGGAGAAGGGGACGACAGAGGATGAGATGGCTGGATAGCATCACTGACTGGATGGACGTGAGTCTGAGTGAACTC
>SJYA01001735.1:237394-259396 GCA_006410615.1 Neotragus moschatus
CACAAGCTGGAATCAAGATTGCCGGGAGAAATATCAATAACCTCAGATATGCAGATGACACCACCCTTATGGCAGAAAGTGAAGAGGAACTAAAAAGCCTCTTGATGAAAGTGAAAGAGGAGAGTGAAAACGGTGGCTTCAATCTCAACCTTCAGAAAACTAAGATCATGGAATCTGGTCCCATCCCTTCGTGGGAAATAGATGGGGAAACAATGGAAACAGTGTCAGATTTTATTTTGGGGGGTTCCAAAATCATTGAAGTTGGTGATTGCAGCCATGAAATAAAAAGACACTTATTTCTTGGAAGGAAAGTTATGATTAACCTAGATAGCATATTAAAAACCAGAGATATTACTTTGCCAACAAAGTTCTGTCTAGTCAAGGCTATGGTTTTTCCAGTGTTAATGTATGGATATAAGAGTTGGACTGTGAAGAAAGCTGAGCACCAAAGAATTGATGCTTTTAAACTGTGGTGCTGGAGAAGCCTCTTGAGAGTCCCTTGGACTGCAAGGACATCCAACCAGTCCATCCTAGAGGAAACCAGTCCATCCTAAAGGAGATCAGTCCTGATTGTTCATTGGAATGACTGATGCTGAGGCTGAAACTCCAAAACTTTGGCCACCTCATGGGAAGATCTGACTGCTTGGAAAAGTCCCTAATGCTGGAAGGGATTGGGGGCAGGAGGAGAAAGGGATGACAAAGGATGAGATGGGTGGATGGCATCAACGACTCGATACACATCAGTTTGGGTGAACTCCAGGAGTTGGTAATGGACAGGGAAGCCTGGTATGCTGTGATTCATAGGGTTGCAAAGAGTCGGACACAACTGAGCAACTGACCTGAACTGCATAGCAGCTGAACATTCTTAATAATCAATAAATTTTTATGTCTACACCTTCAGTTTAATTCGATTTAACACATCTTCAGTTCAGTTCAGTCATGTCTGACTCTTTAGATCCCACTGTCTGTAGCACGCCAAGCCTTCCTGTCCATCACCAACCCCCAGAGCTTGCTCAAACTCCTGTCCATTGAGTCAGTGATGACGTCTGACCATTTCATCCTCTATCATCCTATTCTCCTCCCGCCGTTAATCTTTTNCTACACCTTCAGTTTAATTCGATTTAACACATCTTCAGTTCAGTTCAGTCATGTCTGACTCTTTAGATCCCACTGTCTGTAGCACGCCAAGCCTTCCTGTCCATCACCAACCCCCAGAGCTTGCTCAAACTCTTGTCCATTGAGTCAGTGATGACGTCTGACCATTTCATCCTCTATCATCCTATTCTCCTCCCGCCGTTAATCTTTTCCAGCATCAGGGTCTTTTCCAATGAGTCATGTCTTTGCATCAGGTGGCAAAAGTACTGGAGTTTCAGCATACCATCAGCCTTTCCAATGAATATTCAGGACTGATTTCCTTTAGGATGGACTGGTTGGCTCTCAAGAGTCTTCTCCAATGTCACAGTTCAAAAACATCAATTCTTTTGTGCTCAGCTTTCTTTATACTCCAACTCTCATATCCATACATGACTACTGGAGAAATCTTAGCTTTGGCTATATGGACCTTTTCTGGCAAAGTAATGTATTTGCTTTTTAATATGCTGTCTATGTTGGTCATAGTTTTTCTTAGAGCTATTCTTTTAATTTCATGGCTGCAGTCACCATCTGCAGTGATTTTGGAATCCCCTGAAATAGTTTCTTACTGTTTCCATTGCTTCCCGATCTATTTGCCATGAAGTAACGGGACTAAATGCCATGATCTTAGTTTTCTGAATGTTAAAGTTTAAGTCAACTCACTCTCTTCTTTCACTTTCATCAAGAGGCTCTTTAGATTTTCTTCACTTTCTGCTGCAAGGGTGCTGTCATCTGCATATCTGAGGTTATTGTTATTTCTCCCAATTGTGATTTCAGGTCGTGCTTCTTCCAGCCAAGCATTTCTCATGATGTACTCTGCATCTAAGTTAAATAAGCAGGGTGAAAATATACAGCATAGATGTACTCCTTTTCCAATTTGGAACCAATCTATTGTTCCATGTCCACTTCTAACTGTTGCTTTTTAACCTGCATACAGATTTCTTAGGATGCAGATAAGATCGTCTGGTATTTACACCTCTTTAAAAATTTTCCATAGTTTGTTGTGATCCACACATCTTATCTGGTTACAATCCTACATCTTGGTTGATTCTACATCTTGGCTGGTTATAAAGGCCCTTATTTTTTTAGAAAGGGTCTTACTTTTAACTAAAAATGCATCCTGTCCTGGAAGCTAAGATATGAGTTCATAGTATAGACTTCAGTAATCTAATAAAGACAGCTAAATAGGCTACATGTTCCAATTTGGTGATAGTGACAAAAGAATCAAGGAGAATTTAGATTTTATTTTTTTCCTGATAACAGAACCCTTGTATTTCTGGGAAGTAATAGATATGAGAGTTGGACTGTGAAGAACGCTGAGTGCAGAAGAATTGATGCTTTTGAACTGTGGTGTTGGAGAAGACTCTTGAGAGTCCCTTGGACTGCATGGAAGCCCAACCAGTCCATCCTAAAGGACATCAGTCCTGGGTGTTTATTGGAAGGACTCATGCTAAAGCTGAAACTCCAATGCTTTGGCCACCTGATGTGAAGAGCTGACTCATTGGAAAAGACCCTGATGCTGGGAGGGATTGAGGGCAAGAAGAAAAGGGGACGACAGAGGATGAGATAGCTAGATGGCATCACCAACTCGATGGACATGACTTTGAGTAGACTCCGGGAGTTAATGATGGACAGGGAGGCCTGGTNCTAAAGCTGAAACTCCAATGCTTTGGCCACCTGATGTGAAGAGCTGACTCATTGGAAAAGACCCTGATGCTGGGAGGGATTGAGGGCAAGAAGAAAAGGGGACGACAGAGGATGAGATAGCTAGATGGCATCACCAACTCGATGGACATGACTTTGAGTAGACTCCGGGAGTTAATGATGGACAGGGAGGCCTGGTGTGCTGGGATTCATGGGGTCACAAAGGGTCGGACACCACTGAGCAACTGAACTGAACTAAATAGATATGATACTAAAGCTGTGGACTTTTATTGTAGAAGTGATAGAACACAGTAATAGTAACTCATTTGTTAGTTCTACTATGTGAATGGGCTTATGATCTTGCTTTCAAAATCTCCTTTTCATGCCCATAATCCGAATATATTTTCTACTCTATTTTGATGTTTTGTGTTCTAACATTATTTTAATATTTCATTTTGTTGAAAAATTGACCTTAACTTATTACCACTAGTGAAGAACCTTGACTGACATGGAACCTGAAACTAACAGATTCTTTAGAAAATTGAGGAAACAAAGACTTATTTTCTAGTTTGCATAAGAATAAACAGAGTAAAAAGAATTTCAGCCAATATTGTAGGCTGGGGCAGTAAAGCGTCTGTCTACAATGCAGGAGACAGAGGTTTGATCCCTGCGTTGGGAAGATCCCCTGGAGAAGGAAATGGCAACCTACTCCAGTATTCTTGCCTGGAAAATCCCATGGACCGTGGAGCCTGGTAGGTTACCGTCCATAAGTTTGCAAAGAGTCGGACACGACTGAGCGACTTCAATTTTCGCTTTCTCGGTAGCCAAAGGGTTCCCAGGTGGTGCTAGTGGTAAAGAATCCATCTGTCAATGCAGGAGACATAAGAAACTTAGGGTTCAACTCTTGGGTCAAGAAGATCCCCTGTAGGAGGGCATGGCAGCCTATTCTAGTATTCTTGCCTGGAGAATCCCATGGACAGAGGAGCCTGATGGGCTGCAGTCCATGGGGTCCTAAAGAGTCAGGCATGACTGAAGTGACTTAGCTACCATGCACAAATGGTAGCCCGTGGCAAAGTATATAATTAAAATAAAACTTGTGACTAGGCATAAAATTAAACTTCTGGAGAATCAAGTTATTTCTGGCATTTAAAATATGAATGATGTACAGAAAAGTAACTATTTCTAATGATGCCTTATAAATTGAAAAAATATACATTCACATTCTTAACTATACAACTCAGAGAATGAACTGTCAGGATTGTATAATTGTGGTAAAATAATTAGGAGCCTCTGGCAAATATTTGTCATAGATAAATGGGGTTAAAATGACAACAATGCAAACAGACTGTCAAATTGTGATTCGAGGGTTTGCTATATCCCTGGGTCATTCAGGGGAAAAAAAAAAATCATGTGGCTATTTTCCTAGAGAACACTTATTGTAAGGAGTCAATTAAAAAAAAAAAGTATTACAAAGTAAAAAGGAAATCATGAATAGACATAAAACTCATAAGCACATGAAGGAGCCATCCTCACGAGAGCTAGAACAAAGGTAAGATACTAGGGTTAATAAAATCTATAATTTTGCAGGAGGAGACTGACAAAGAGGAAAATTCTAATCGCTGCATAGGAGTTGGGGCTCTGTTAGTGCTGTGACCTCAGGAAGCCAAAAGGAAGGCCCCTTAAAGCCGAAACTCAGACATTTGAAAAGCTCAGACTCTTGTCTTTGAGGGTACAAAATGAAGCTGATTCTTGGAGAGAAAACAGCTAGCAACTAGAACAAAATGCAGCTGGCAGGATATAAAACCATGAGGAAGAGGCTGATAGGAAAGAACAATCTCATCAACTACTGCCTTCTCTTTTCTACTCTCTCACTAGCACCCACTGTTGGTGAAAGCTCATGGATTCTGTCGGTAAAAAAACAAAAACAAAAACCACTTTTGAGTTTCCAGTACCAGAAAGTAGAACATAGGAGGTGAATATGGAACTGAGACTACAGTTGAGAAGACACACATAGCATATATGATAATTTACCATGCTTCTTGAATTTGCCAGTTATTGTTATGTGAAATTCATTGATCAGTGGAAAAAAAATGAGATCTAAGAAATAGAATGTAGAAAATGTTTGAATTTAGGGAGCCCCTCCTCTTTATCTGTGGTCTTTTTTAATTTGGAAGGGTAACTTCCCTGTTTGCCCAGAGGCTAAAGACTGCCTCTAATGTGGAAGACCTGGGTTCAGACTCCAGATTAGGTAGATCCCCTGGAGAAAGGAAGGGCTACGCACTCCAGTGTTCTTGCCTGGAGAATTCCATGGACAGAGGAGCCTGGTGAGCTGTCCAGAGGCTCACCAAGAACTGGACACGACTGATCAATTAACACTGAATATAATTTAAGTATGTCTCTTTTGTTTGTTTACCCAGTGACCCAAAAGTCTATCCACTGTGAGTATTTCCAAGGACAAGAAAACAAGCTGCACCTGGTCCCAAATACAAAGCAAACAACTCTTGAGAGATGCTGGAAATACCTTTGGCAAAGTGAACTGTTTTAAGGGAAGTGCAACAAGCCACATTCTTAAAATCATAGACGAAATGCAAAGGGACATTGATTGGTTAGCAAAAATATTACATAATCTGAGCATTCATTATAGTGCATTGTGAGAAGCATAACACTGCAGATCAGACGGGTGATTTTGGAGATAAGGCAGGAATAAGCACTGAAGGTAAAAGTAACTTGTCTGAGAAGTTAGATCACACTCCAGAATTCACTGCTTATCCCTTCCCATAAAAAGAAGGTCACTGTAGTCAAAAGGAAACAAAGGGCAGAGAGGGATGGGAAATATGTTTAATTCAGTCCATGACATTCAGATTTGTTCTAGCCAATGACCACTATGCATCAAATTCTTTGGATTCAGGTATTTATGAAATAGATCAAATGTAACTTTGCTTTCAGAGAAATCTCAAAACAATAGACAAAGAGCTGTAATTGTTCAACTACTTAGCTAATGTTTGAGACCTCACATTTGCATTAATAAAAAGAAGGTTGCCTAATTAGTACAGTGCCCAAAGCAAGACATCTTTTGAATTTTCTTCTTCACTGTCATGCAAGAGAATGGACCAGGCAGGTTCCCCTGAAAGAGCTGAGGCATGATAGTTCCTAATCAAATAAATTATATCAAATAAGCATTTTTAACATGTGCTTATTTTGGGGAATATCCTATCACTTGTACATATAGCCATTTCCTTTCCTTTCCATTAAAAAAAAAAAGTGTTCCTTTGTATTGCAAATAGTTTTAATGAGTTTGATAAATTTATGCACTGGATAGATGCCTTGAAAGTGAAGTCACTCAGTTGTGTCTGACTCTTTGCGACCCCATGAACTGTACCTTCCAGGATCCTCTGTCCATGGGATTCTCCAGGCAAAGAATACTAGAGTGGATTGCCATTTCCTTCTCCAGGGGATCTTCCCAACCCAGGGATCAAACCTGAGTCTCCCACATTGCAGGCGGGCACTTTATCATCTGAGCCACCTTTGTATCTTCATTTTTAGTCAACTGAACAAGAAATCTATTTTGAATTTTGGGCAAATTGACTGAGGTCTTTTGAACACTAACCAGCTTTCCCATGGATATGTGATAGGATTGGTATGAGGATTAAATCATTATTTAATTATCAGGAGCTTCCCTGGTGGCTCAGCTGGTGAAGAATTCACCTACAGTGTGGGAGACCTGGGAAGATTCCCTAGAGAAGGGAATGGCTACCTACTCCAGTATTCAGGCCTGGAAAATTCCGTGGGCTGTATATATAGTCCATGGGGTTGCAGAGAGCCATGCTGGATGAAATACAAGCTGGAAACAAGATTGGCAGGAGAAATGTTACTGACGTTTCATATATGCAGATGACACAACCCTTATGGCAGAAAGTGAAGAAGAACTAAAGAGCATCTTGATGAGAGAGAAAGAGAAAAGTGAAAAACCTGGCTTAAAACTCAGCATCCGAAAACTAGGATAATGGCATCCAGTCTCATCCCTTTATAATAAACAGATGGGAAACAATGGAGACAGTGACAGACTTTCTTTTCTTAAGCTCCAAAATTACTGCAGATGGTGATCGCAGCCATGAAATTAAGATGCTTGTTCCTTGAAAGAAAAGCTATGACAAATCTAGACAGCATATGAAAAAGCAGAGACATTACTCTGCCAATAAAGGTCCATCTACAGATGGTGATTGCAGCCATGAATTTAAAAGACACTTACTCCTTGGAAGGAAACTTATGACTAACCTAGATAGCATATTCAAAAGCAGAGACAGTACTTTACCAAAAAAGTCCATCTAGTCAAGGCTATGGTTTTTCCAGTGGTCATAGATATGAGAGTTGGACTGTAAAATAAGCTGAGTGTGGAAAAATTTATGCTTTTGAACTGTGGTGTTGGAGAAGACTCTTGAGAGTACCTTGGACTGCAAGGAGATCAAACCAGTCCATTCTAAAGGAAATCAGCCCTGGGTGTTCATTGGAAGGAATGATGGTAAAGCTGAAACTCCAATACTTTGGCCACCTCATGCAAAGAGTTGACTCATTGGAAAAGAGTCTGATGCTGGGAGGGATTGGGGGCAGGAGGAGAAGGGAACGACAGAGGATGAGATGGCTGAATGGCATCACTGACTCGATGGACGTGAGTTTGAGTGAACTCCGGGAGTTGGTGATAGACAGAGAGGCCTGGAGTGCTGCAGTTTATGGGATTACAAAGTGTCAGACACGACTGAGTGACAGAACTGAACTGAACTGAATTAAAACTATGGTTTTTCCATTACTCATGTATGGATGTCAGAGTAGGGCTATAAAGAAAACTGAGTGCCAAAGAAGTGACGCTTTTTAAACTGTGGTGTTGGAGAAGACTCTTCAGAGTCACTTGGACTGCAAGGAGATCAAACCCGTCAATCTTAAAATAAATCAGTCCTGAATATTCATTGGAAAGATTGACACCAAAGCTGAAGCTCCAAATCTTTGGCCACCTGATGCAAAGAACTGACTCCTTCGATAAGACCCTAATGGTGGGAAAGACTGAAGGCAGGAGGAGAAAGGGACAACAGAGGATGAAATTGTTGGATGACATCATGGACATGATTTTGACCAAGCCTCTGGAGTTGGTGATAGACAGGGAAGCCTGGCATGGTAATGCCTATGGGGTCGCAAAGTGTCAGACATGACTGTGTGAATGAACTATACTGAACTAAGCTGATTTATTATCAGTGTCTGATCAATAGTAAGTAGTCAGTTAATGAAAGTTATTTAAAAATAAAGTATATTTATGCTCTAGATCCTCAGTTTATTCCTATTTTTAGCACATGGGCTACCATCTACCACAGCACCATTCTCTATCCATATCTCTTTGCCTGTTTTCCTGCTACTATGACTTTTTAGAGAAGACAGCTCACTTATGCTTCAATAGGCAAAAGAATCAAATTTCAGTTAACTTTGTACACTGGCCTACCGACTCCTTGATATCTGAGTCAATGTCCCAACACATATCTCATTTCTATCAAGACCACTCTTTATCCTCATCACACTAGCTGATTTTCTAATACCCTGACTTATCTTCTTCCATAGATTGACAATTTATTGTGATGAGGACAAAAGAGTCTCAGCATGAAGGAACAAAGTATGCAGCAGGGAATTCATGGATTTAGAGTCTGACCACCAAATCACTGAACAATAGGATTTCAGCAAACAGTAAAAATGGGCATTGGGAGAGATAAGAGGAGAAGAAAGGAGAAGCATTTGGCTGATAATATAAACAGCACTACTGTACATAAGCATGGATAAGGCTCCTGACAAGGAAATGATGCCATCTAGTGTGAACTGATTTCACATGCAGCCCAGTTGCCACAGAGCATTGCTAGTATCCTTTACCAAAAACCAAGAGACCACATCTGTAGAATGTAGATTTGTCACTAAATTTCATGAGCTTTAAAAAATACTAATGTAATCCTATATGATTTAGCTAAATTGAATGTTTCTATGTAATATCAAGGACAAAATAGTGTAAAATGCAGTACCTTAAAAAAAAAAAAAGAAGAAGAAGAAGAACAAGTAAAACGCTAATATATAGATTCAACTTATTCTCAAGATTTCCTGCTTGAAGTTTTTCTATTTATCCCTTTAATTATTTGGGTACAAATGCTATACTGATTCTTTGACTTTACTTTCATGAAAGTATTTTCATGTACAATGAAAAAAAAGTGCATGTTTTATTATTTTGTTCTAACATTTTGTCAAATAGAATTTTAAAAACTTAATTGTAACAATTTTTATAATCCATTTCATAAAGAAAAGCAATATTTCTCCTAAAAGTGAAGATTAAAATGCAAAAATTATTATGTGATTGGTATTAGAGTTGATAGAAATCAATAATTCTCCTTTTATCTTAAGATTTTTCTTTGTAAATAGAGAGATTAAAAAAAAAAAAAAAAAAGATGGCAAAGTCGAAGGACATGCATTCATCTTCTGCTGAAAGAACTCCAAAATTGCAACTCACTGCTGAACAACCATCAATAGGAGAATGTTGGACTCCACCGAAAATGATACCCCATCTCCAAGGGCAAAGAAGAAGCCCAAACAAGACAGTAGGAGAGGTGAACTTGTGTTTAGAATCAAACCCCATATGTGCCAGAGATGCTCAGAGGGCTCAAAGAAAATGTGCTCACCAGGAGAACCAACAAAGACTCAGCCAGACCTGCCCTTGAGTGTTTGAGTGACTCCTGTGGAGGTACAAGTCAGCAGGGGCCTTCCACAGGGGCTGGGGCTCTGGGTTCAGCAGACCTGGGTATGGAATAAGCTCTCTTGGAGGAGGTAGCCAATAACGCCACCATAGAGTGAGAGACTTTATTTTGGGGGGCTCCAAAGTTGCTGTAGATGGTGACTGCAGCCATGAAATTAAAAGACACTGGCTCCTTGGAAGAAAAGATATCACCAACCTAGACAGCATATTAGAAAGCAGAGACATTACTTTGCCAACAAAGATCCATCTAGTCAAAGATATGGTTTCACTAGTAATCATGTATAGTCATAGACTATAAAGAAAGCTGAGTGCTGAAGAGTTGATGCCTTTGACCAGTGGTGTTGGAGAAGACTCTTGAAAGTCCCTTGGACAGCTAGAAGATTCAACCAGTTCATCCTAAAGGAAATAAATTCTGAATATTTATTAGAAGGATTGATGCTAAAGCTGAAATTCCAATACTTTGGCCACCTGATTCGAATAATTGACTCCTTAGAAAAAAGCCTGATGCTGGGAAAGATTGAAGGTGGGAGAAGTAGAGGACAGAGGATGAGACGGTTGGATAGCATCACTGACTCAATGGACATGAGTTTGTGTAAACTCTGGGAGTTGGTGATAGACAGGGAAGCCTGGTGTTCTGCAGTTCGTGGGGTTGCAAAGAGTCGGACACAACTGAGTGACTGAACTCGAAAGAACTGACAGCTGCCCGAACTTCCACAGTACAGAGGAAACAGACTCTTGGAGGGCACAGACAAAAACTTGTGTACACCAGGACCCAGTAGTAAGCAGCAGTGACCCCACAAGAGACTGACCCAGACTTGCTCATGAGTGTCCAGGAGTTTCTGGTGAAGAGATAGATCTGCAGTGGCCAGCAGATCTGTAGGGTTGGAGACACTGAGTACTGCATTACCTTCATGGGATTTTTTTTTTGGGGGGGGTGGTATACATTTTGAAGGATGTCTCCATTATCTTCATTACCTCCACCATACTTTGGCCTCAGGTCAAACAAGAGGGAAGGAACATAGCTCCTCCCATCAACAGAAAATTAGAGTAAAGATTACTGAGATGGCCCCATCCATCAGAAGGAGACCTAGTTTATCCTTCAATCAGTCTCTCCCATAAGGAAGATAAGCCTATTATCATATCCATCAGAGGTCAGACAGAATGAAAACCACAATCACAGAAAACTAATCAAACTGATCACATGGACCACAGCCTTGTCCAGCTCAAAGAAACTGTGAGTCATGCCATGTAGGGCTACCCAAGAGGGAGTGGTCATGGTGGAGAGTTCTGAAAAAATGTGGTCCACTGGAGAAGGGAATGGCAAACCACTTCAGTATTCTTGCGTTGAGAACCCCATGAACGGTATGAAAAGGTAAAAACATAGAAAACTAAAGATAAACTTCCCAGGTCAGCAGGTTCCCAATATGCTACTTGAGAACAGTGGAGAAATAACTCCAGAAAGAATAATGAGATGGAGCCAAAGCAAAAGCAACTCCCAGTTGTGGATGTTACTGGTGATGGAAGTAAAGTCCAATGATGTAAAGAACAATATTGCATAGGAACATGGAATGTTAGGTCCACGAATCAAGGCAAAATGGAAGTGGTCAAACAGGAGATGGCAACAGTGAACATCAACATTTTAGGAATCAGCAAACTAAAATGGACTGGGAAGGGTGAATTTAACTCAGATGACCATTATATCTACTACTGTGGGCAAGAATCCCTTGGAAGAAATGGAGTAGCCATCATAGTAAACAAAAGAGTCTGAAATGCAGTACTTGGATGCAATCTCAAAAACGACAGAATGATCTCTGTTCGTTTCCAAGGCAACCCATTCAATATCACAATAATCCCAGTCTACACCCCAGCCAGTAATGCTGAAAAAGATGAAGTTGAATGGTTCGATGAAGACCTATAAGAACTTCTAGAACTAATACCCCCAAAAGATGTCATTTTCATTACAGGGGACTGGAATGCAAAAGTAAGAAGTCAAGAGATACCCGAGTAACAGGTAAAATTTGCCTTGGAATGTAAAGTGAAGCAGGGCAAAGGCTAATAGAGTTTTGCAAAGAGAACATACTGGTCATAGCAAACACTCTGTTCCAACACCACAAGAGAAGACTCTACATATGGATATCACCAGATGGTCAATACCGAAATCAGATTGATTATATTCTTTGGAGCCAAAGATGGCGAATTCTATACAGTCAGCAAAATCTAGACCAGGAGCTGACTGTGACTCAGATCATGAACTTCTTATTGCAAAATTTACACTCAAATTAAAGAAAGAAGGGAAAACCACTAGACCTCTCAGGGATGATCTAAATCAAACCCCATATGATTACACAGTGGAAATGACAAACATATTCAAAGGATTAGATATGATAGAATGCCTTAACTGTGTAAGGAAGTTCTTGACATTGTACTGGAGGCAGGGATGAAGATCATCTCCAAGTAAAAGAAATGGAAAAAGGCAAAATGGTTGTCTGAGGAGGCCTTGCAAATAGCTGAAAAAAGGAGAGATGCAAAAGGCAAAGAAGAAAAGGAAAGATATACCCATTTGAATGCAGAGTTCCAAAGAAGAGCAGGAGAAACTAGAGTCTTCCTCAGCAATCAATGAGAAGAAATAGAGGAAAACAGAAGAATAGGAAAGACTAGCAATCTCATCAAAAAAATTCGAGATACCAAGGGAACATTTCATGCAAAAATGGTCACAATAAAAGCCATAAATGGAATTGATCTAACAGAAGCAGAAGATATTAAAAAGAGGTGACCAGAATACACAGAAGAACTGTATAAAAAGGACCTTCATGACCCTGATAACCACGATGTTGTCATCACTCACCTAGAGCCAGACACCCTGGAATGTGAAGTCAAGTGGGCTTTAGGAAGCATGACTATGAACAAAGCTAGTGGAGGTGATGGAACTCCTGTTGAGCTGTTTCAAATCCTAAAAGATGATGTGGTGAAAGTGATGCACTCAATATGCTAGCAAATTTGGAAAACTCAGCAGGGGTCATAGGGCTGGAAAAGGTCAGTTTTCAACCCAGTTCTAAAGAAAGGCAATGCCAAAGAATATTGACACTACCACACAATTGCACTCATCTCACATAGTAGCAAAGTAATATTCAAAATTCTCCAAGCAAGGCTTCAACAGTATGTGAACTGAGAACTTCAAGATGTTCAAACTGGATTTAGAAAAGGTAAGGAACCAGATATCAAAATGTCAACATTTGTTGGATCTTAGAAAAAGAAAAAGAGTTCCAGAAAAAGCATTCACTTCTGCTTTGTTGACTATACCAAAGCCTTTGATTCTGTGGATCACAACAAACTATGGAAAATTCTTCAATAGATGGGAAAACCAGATCACCTTCTCTGCCCCTGAGAAATCTGTATGCAGATCAAGAAGCAACAGTTAGAACTGAACAAGGAAAAATAGACTGATTCCAAATCAAGAAAGGTGCACATCAAGGCTGTATATTGTCACCCTGCATATTTAATATATATGCATAGTACATTAGGCGAAATGCTGGGCTGGATAATTCACAAGCTGGAATCAAGATTGCTAGGAGAAATGTCAATAACCTCAGATATGCAGATAACACCACCTTTATGGCAGAAAACGAATGAGAACTAAAGAGCCTCTTGATGAAAGTGAAAGAGGAGAGTAAAAAGTTGGCTTCAAATTCAACATTCAGAAAACTAAGATCATGGTATCTGGTCACATCACTTCATGGCAAATAGATGGGGAAGCAATGGAAACAGTGAGAGATTTTACTTTTTGGGATCCAGATCACTGCAGATGGTGATTACAGCCATGATATTAAAAGATGCTTGTTCCTTGGAAGAAAATCTGTGACAATTCTAGACGGCATATTAAGAAGCAGAGACATTTCTTTGCCAAACAAGGTCTGTCTAGTAAACCTATGATTTTTCCAGTAGCCATGTATGGATGTGAGAGTTGGACTATAAAGAAAGTTGAGCTCCAAAAAATTGATGCTTTTGAACTGTGGTGTTGGAGAAGACTCTTGAGCATCCCTTGGACTGCAAGGAGATCCAAGCAGTCAATTCTAAAGTAAGTTAGTCCTTAACATTCATTAGAAGGATAATTTTGAATCTGAAACTCCAATACTTTGGCCACCTGATTCAAAGAAGTGTCTCATTTGAAAAGACCCTGATGCTGGGAAATATTGAAGGCGGGAGGAGAAGGGGACAACAGAGGATGAGAAGGTAGGATGGCATCACTGACTCAATGGACATGAGTTTGAGTAAGCTTCAGAGTCAGCGATGGACAGGAAGCCTGATCTGCTGCAGTCCATGGGGTCACATAGTGTCAGATATGACTGAGGGACTGAACTGAAGTGAGGGAGATATATGGTATAAATAAAATAATATTAAATTTTGATTCCTTTTATAAATGTTTTAATTAGTTCATATTTCTCTATTACTAACTGACCTGGATTAGAAATATACTACTTTTTCACAAAGTGTCAGATATGACTGAACGACTGAAATGAGAGAGATACATGGTATAAATAAAATAATATTAAACTTTGATTCCTTCTATAATTGTTGTAACTAGTTCATATTTCTCTATTACTAACTGACCTGGATTAGAGATATACTACTTTTAATATTGGGCCAGTTTATTATTTTTAGATGAAGTTTTAATTATAAAATTTTTCAAACTAACAAAAACATTTTAAAAGAAAAAATAATGTGACCATTTTTCCTTGCAGCCTCATCTTTTCTTTTGGATTTAATTTATTTTGGAAGTTTATTTTAAAATAATTCTTCCAAAAAAGATTAAAATATTTTAATTGAATTATCAATATTTAGTTATTAATCATAAAATTATTTAGTATGTATCAGAACACTTTTTGATATCACATTGAAAATATTAGACCATTTTTATCTTTTCTCTTTCTACTAAAATGTCTACTTCGAGTTAATCTATTGATCCCTTTTGTGAAATAGATCTTTGTTTCTAGTAGGTTATAAGATTTTCTCCTCATCTTGGTATTGTGCAGTTTCATTACTATATGTCTAGAAAGTGCTTTCGTTTTTATCTAGATCAGAATTTAGTGTGATAATTCAGTCTCTACTCTCAGTATCAGTTTTGACTTGCTGGCTGGAAATGGTATGATGGGTTGGCTTACCCTTTGTAGAATCCCCCACTCTCATTCCATGCAGGTGGAAGGAAAATATCTTAGAAAGCCTCTAAATTAAATTTAGTTTTCAATATTCAATACAATTGTGGGAGATTTGTAAGATAGAGGTGAACTAGAGGTCATGTACCTGTTAATTTGGATTTCTTCTACTAATGAGCAAGATTATTATTATTCAAGTGTTCCTTACAGGCTTTCTGGATATTAAAAGTCAGTTGCATTTGATCAATTCTGGTAACTGTGGAGTCTTAATTTTGAGTTTCTTATCTCTTAATTTCACTACATAATGGCATACACATTGCATAAGCAGGTGTTGCAAGGACTTCTTGTCTCTTTCTCCCTTTCACACACACACACACACACACGCACACACACACACACACTCACACCGGCTGCCCTCAGGCAGTGGCCCAAGCACCCTAGCACCACTGCCACACAATATGCTAATACCCGGGCATTGGCCACAACAAAACAGCCCTGGGGTCGTTGTCACAGAGCTCAAGGCACATGAGAAACAATCAAAATGTCTTATCTTGATGAGATTCTCTCCAGGCCTATGCATAGAACCATACAGCAGGCAGGGCAGGAGAGGTCAGTTTATGCTGGTTGAAAGGCTGTGTGCATGCGTGTATGCTCAGTCATGTCCAGCTTTGAGATCCCACAGACTTTAGCACCCCCACGATTCGCCAGGCAAGAATACTGGAGTGGGTTGCCATTTCCTACTCCAGGGGTCTTCTTGTCACCCTACATGAATTGAGGCTTGAGGGACTTACATAAACACTGATACTCTGTTGCTGCTGCTGTTCCTATTATTGTAATATAGTTCTTTGTTGCCGACCCATTATTCTTGTATCTTCTGCTCCTACCCAAGAAACTGGAAAGCTAACTTGTTAACTTGCAAATACAGTAAAATCTCAGACTTTTCATCTATATTTGCACAGGATATATCTTAATCCCAATATGACCAGTATCAATCTCAGGGACACTAGTCTTATTCCCAGGTGGCCCTGGTGATAAAGAACACACCTGCCAATGCAAGAAATAATAAGGCGGGGATTCCATCCCTGGGTCAGTAAGATGTCCTGGTGAAGCACATGGCAAGCCACTCCAGTATTCTTGCCTGGAGAATTTAATGCACAGAAGAGTCTGGCAGGCTGCAGTCTACAGAGTAGCAAAGAATCAGACACAACTGAAGCAACTCAACTTAGCATACATGCATATATTTTAAAAATATATAATATTCCCTTATTTTCATTCTGATTTAATATTTTTAATCAACTCTAGAAATGTATTATCAAAATATTAATTTGAATATTACATTTATTCCATCTTCTATATTATTATTTTTGGAATACTTTTTTTATATGTACTGATAGATTTATCTTATCTTCAAGGTCCCTTGAATTCTCTTAATTATCATCCATTTTTTCAATTTCTTATTTTGCATTCTGTAATATCTTCTGTAATGTCTCCCACCTTATCAATTCCCTCTCCCTCTGTCTCTCTCTAATAAAACCTAAGTTTTACATTTCTGAGTCAATATTTTTCTTTAATAGAAATAAAATTTTGGTTATTTTTCACATCTGCTTGTACTTTCTCATATTATCTGATTCTTTTATATCTATAATCTTAAAAACTCTTAGTCAGGATTGGGAGCTCATATACACTCATGGCTGATTCATGTCAATGTATGGCAAAATGAATACAGTATTGTAAAGCAAAACAAACTAAAAAATAAAATTAAGAAAAAACAAACAAACAAAAAAACCCAATACAGTATTGTAAAGCAAAATTAAAAAAAAAAAACTCTTAATAGTTTTAAATAAATTTATTTTTACAATATTTTATTTCAGATTGCAGAACTCAAGGACATAAGAGTTTTTATTATTTTTGCTTTATATGTTTATTCTAAATTATACTTGATTGCTTACATATTTTGTAATTTTTATTTCCTGGTGTTTTAGAAGGTCTATGTGATTTTTACTACCTGGTTTGAGGAACCCTTTTTCTGAAATACTTATGTGGATCCATCTTTTGTTCCTATACAGGCATTCTAATTCAAGCCCTAATTTTATGTACCAAACATGTCTCCCATAGCAGCCACACCATGTTCCTCACTCAGCTATCACAGCATCACTTGGTAACCAGTGTCTCAAAACCACTCTCCACTCTCAAGTTAATTGATTAGCTAAAATGACTCATAAGACTCAGTAGCATGTGATAGTATAGCTAAGATTTATTACATCAAAAGATATAGAGTGATATCAAAAATTTTTTCTAATGCATCAGTTGAATGCAGAGGGATCAGGAACAAGTGTTCATGTCACTCCTTTACTAAGTCTCACAGGATACATCTTTTTCTCTTGTACCAACTATAAGGCAACATGAAAAATGTCTTGGATCAAGGAAACTCATTAGGACCTCAGGGTGCAAGTCTTTATTGGAAAATTAATCACACAAACACATTCTACTATACAACAGGTCATGACAATAGCAGCTTGGGATCCCAACAGTGAAAACATGTGTATCATTAACGTTGAAGATTCCACAAAAGTCATCCTCATTGGTCCTGAAGACCCAATACATCAAGTCCCATTGCTCTGGGTGTATAAAACTACAACCAATTGGTAACATAATAATATTCTCAAGATAATGTTTCCAGGACTTGGTCAGTCTTGGTTCCAAGTGATTGTAGAGACATGTAAGAACTAAGCTAAATCTGTCATGTTGATCACCTCTCACACCAGCTTTTGGCTCAGTTTTTCACTTGCTTGTTAAATTCTGTCATTTTGGCAATTTATTCTCTAAAAATAACCAAAATATTGTTTTAGCATTTATAAGTGTTTTTAGAGAAAGTAATTTTTTAGTTTTTTCTGAGTTCTCCATCTTGATCTTTATATATTTCTTTATATGAAGGGTTCTTATTTTAGATTAAACAATTTGTGCATAACTATGTAACTCCATTTTTCTCAGGCTGGTATTAAAGAGCTGAGCATACATACATTTGCTTAAAGAGTATATTCAGTGCAAACAACTTAATAATAAAATCTTCATCTGTTATGTATCTGTGATTTATATTTGTTTAAGAACTATAATGAAAAGATGGTAGTCTCAGAAGTGAAAGGATTAAGATATTAAAAAGAAACAACTGAAATATGATATGTACTCTTCACAATTTTATCCTATGATTAGAAATCATTCTAGTTCAAGGGAAAAGAGAAATATTTCAAAGAGGCGAAATGTCTTTTCTACACCAACACACCAGAGTCACAAATTCTCCTTTAGATTAGATGTCATTGAATTTTCAGTGGAGATAATACTATTTTGGGGAAATTATAAGATTTATCTCAATATAATATTAATATTTCATGTGCCATACTCTTCACATTTCCATAACTTGCTTAAGCATGTTAATTTGAAACATATTGAGTTTTCACTAAAAGTTATTAAGGTGTGTTTTGCATATGTTCCAGTCCTCAGTTGGAACCCAAGTTCTTCTAGAAGCATTTGTGCTGATTTCTCCTTATTAACTGGCTTCTTGTTTACTCTGGTTCATAATTTTACATCAACTGGAAACTTAATAAAATGTAGTAACTTTTCAATTCCATAGCTGTCAGAAAATACATTTCAAAAATATATATTTAAACTACAATTATAAGTAAAGTGTAACAGCCCCAGGTGAATTACTGGGATGAAGACTGAAAATTTACTTATCATGTTGTTCATTATTTCATTCAGTGCATTTATTGGGCAACTATCATGTGACCAGTGCACTGTTCTAAACAGTGAGCATATAGAAATAAAAATTGAGATGTTCTCATAAAGATTGTAATATATTTTGGATCTAAATGATTGGAGAAAATTGTCATATAACACTACTGTGATATTTCTGTTCAAAAAGAAATGATCACCTTTAGAGTGAATTTATGGAGTTTTGTCTTCCTTTGGCCCACTTTATCCACTACAATGCCCCAAGCTGACCTGTTTTTAACAAATGGATAGCAATACACATTCAAAATCATTCTCATGGAAATTAATTCTTGACCAAAAATTATATTTTGCTTCGTGCCAAAACATTAATTTAAAGTGGTACAACCAATATTTCAACTAGTTCTGATGGATGGTCTGTTTACTTCAGAAGAGTAGAGCAGAGCATTGTTGCTTTTCGTTTTGGAATACTCTCTGCTGGAGTCCAGCTCCAGCAGCCAGGGAATCAGCCTGAAGGGGTGAGTGTTGTCGGCCGACAATGATGTAGTCTCTGACTCATTGTACAGAACTACGTGTTTATTTCAAGTTTCAGGTTCTCTTTTATACTTTGACAAAAGCATTAGGTCAGAGGTTTGACATTTTCAGTTTCCCCCACCCAAATTTACTGTCTCCAGAACTCATTGTTGTCCTACAAACAGAGTTCCTGCTTCAGCGATTCTCTTAGAATCGGCTTTACTGTCTCTTATCTACTTTCTCTTATGTGTCCTATACTTAACTTGTGATTACATTGTAACTCATGCTACATTCCTTAGTTTATTTCTAATCTTTCTAAATTCAGTTTGCCCCTAGCATCTTAAGATCACTATCTTCTAAAAAGGCTTCTAGCCTTTAATTTAATTATTTCTAAACCCTAAACTCAAGAAACTTCTTTTGCCATAAATATTTCCCTCACAAACAGGTCTCAGATAACAATCCTTCCCATGGCCTCAAGCTACAGCCTACATGCTCATCCTGGGACATTCTTTGTAAAGATCCTTGAACAAATGTCAATGGTTACTTTATAGATCATTTTCTGGACAACACTGTAGAAGGCTTTGTGCTTTCTCATGCTTCTCTCAAGCACCTTAACATTGTTTCTAGCCAACTCAACCAAAGAAAGGAAAGAACAAGTCAGAATCACAAGGCCTAACTCCTTTATCCCAGGGCTGTGCCTGCGAGATGAGAAGAGGGGGTTGTGGCCATGCCTCCATTTTGTCAGTAATGCCTAATGCGGCTCCCAACAACTCTTCTTTTTCTTTATAACACAATGCATTCTTATTCAACTTTTAAGAAAGAAATCCGATACTAAATTTTATATGCATCCTTTTGATCTCCGCACCATCCTGAGGGAAATAACCATCCAATCCCCTTTAAAATTCATTCAACAAATTCAGAGAAACAGATAACAAACTAATGGTTAACCAGTGGTGGGGAAAAAAAGGCAGGAACAGAATAAGAATGGAGGATTAAAATATACAAACTACTAAATATAAAATAAATAAGCTATAAGGATATATTGTGAAGCACAGGAATATAAAGCCATGATCTTATAATTTTAAATGGAGAATAATCTATAAAAGTATTCAATTATTATGCTGTATACCTGAAAGTAATATAATATTTTAAATTAACTGTATCACCTAGAGCCTGACACACCGGAGTGTGAAGTCAATTGGGCCGAAGCATCACTATGAACAAAGCTAGTGAAGGTGATGGGATTCCAGCTGAACTATTTAAGATTCTAAAAGATAATGCTGTGAAAGTGCTGCACTCAATGTGTCAGCAAATTGAAAAGCTCAGCAGTGTCTACAAGGCTAGAAAAGGTCAGTTTCCATTCCAATCCCAAAGAAGGGCAATGGCAAAGAATGTTCAATCTACCATACAATTGCACTTATTTCACATGTTAGTAAGATTATGCTCAAAATCCTTCAAGCTAGGCTTCAGCATATGTGAGCCAAGAACTTTCTGATGTACAATCTGGGTTTCAAAGAGACAGAGGAACTAGAGATCAAATTGCCAATATTCATAACATCATGGAGAAAACAAGATAATTACAGAAAAATATCTACCTTTCCTTCATTGACTACATAGATGACTTTGACTGTGTCACAGCAAACTGAATTGTTGGTGACTAACAAATTAACAAATTTTTAAAGAGATGAGAATACCAGACCACCTTACCTGTCTCCTGAGAAACCTGTACACAGGTCAAATCACATTACTAAAGCTGGACATGGAACAACTAACTGGTTCAAAATTAGGAAAGGAATACAGCAAGGCTGTATACAGTCATCATATTTATTTAACTTATCTGAAGAGTACATCATTCAAAATGCCAGACTGGATGAATCACAAGCTGGAGTCAAAATTGCCAGGAGAGACATCAATACCCTGAGATATGCAGAGAACACCACCACAATGGCAGAAAGCAGAGGAATGAAAGAGCATCTTGATGGGGGTGAAAGAATGGAGTGAAGAAACTGGCTTAAAACTCAACATTCAAAAACCTAAGATCATGACATCTGATACCATCACTATACTGCAAATAGAAGGGATACAATACTGTAAAGTAAGTAGCCTCCAATTAAAACAAATAAATTTATATTAAAAAAAAGTGGAAGTAGTGACCAGTTTTCCTTCCTTGGGTTCCAAAATCATTGTGGATTGTGACTGCTGCCATGAAATTAAATATTTCCTCCTTGGAAGGAAAATTATGCCAAACCTAGACAGCATATTAAAAAACAGATATCACTTTGCTGACAAATATTCTTATAGTCAAAACTATGGTTTTTCCAGTAGTCATGTACTGATGTGAGAGTTGGCATAAAGAAGGCTGATCACCAAAGAATTGATGCTTTTGAATTGTGGTGCTGGAGAAGACTCTTGAGAATCTCTCAGACAGCAAGGACATCAAATTAGTCAGTCCTAAAGGATATCAGTTCTGAATATTCTTTGTAAAGATTGATGCTGAAGCTGAAGCTCCAATATGTTGGCCACCTGATACAAAAAGCTGACCCACTGGAAAAAACTCTGATACTGGGAAAGACTAAGGGCGGGAGAAGGGAGCAGCAGAGGATCAAATGCTTAAATAGCATCATGAGCTCAACAAACATGAGTTTGAGCAAACTCCAGGAAATAGTGAAGGACAGGGCAGCCTGGGATGCTTCTTCAATGGGATCACAAAAAGTCAGAAAGGACTTAGTGACTGAAAAACAGCAATAACAACTTTCATTTTAAAATCTATCTAATATTATATTTTATCATTTTGTTTATTTATGTACATTGTATCCTTTTTCATGAGTTGGAAACTCCTAAAATGCAATTTGTTAATGATTTTTCTTATTTCTCTAGTGATCTACAACTTTATCATGTCACCTTAAAACTCTGTTTGACATATTATATGGCATTTATTGTTTCTTTCTGTATCTATCTATCCATCTATTTATATTATAACTCCCCTTTGATAGGTTGGGAATTCATTAAATGTAAAATTTGCTGTTTGCCTATATTTCTTTGAAATGTGAGGCATATTGCTGTCTC
>SJYA01001735.1:259532-270330 GCA_006410615.1 Neotragus moschatus
TTTGCTGTTTGCCTATATTTCTTTGAAATGTGAGGCATATTGGACACAGTTTGGCTTACACAGCAATAAATTATTTTATTGAAACTTAATGAATGAGTGAATGTCATATAAAATGTTAGAAGTGCAAATATTTTCTAATTTCTAACTTCTGTATGCATGAATAATATGAGACATATTACTGGATATGTTTCATTTGTTGCACTGAACTATAGTTGTTTCATTAATCTAAGATATAATAATTTCATTCTACAGTAGAAAACATATATATATATATATATATATATATATATATATTTTNNNTTACATCATTCACTTGGTAATGGGTATTTTTATTATTCTTTAGTAAACTTTTTAAAAATTTCCTCCTTTCAGTTCTTTCAAGATCAAAAAAGTGAAAAGTTTTGTTCATGTTTGTTTCTCTGTGTACTGCTACTAGAAGAGTGTTATCACAGAATAAGAGGTTTTCAATGAGATTCACAAATTGTTGGTCAAGGGATATCAAATGATATTTTCTAATAGGGGATTAATCTTTCAGGATAAGTATAGAGGTTTTGATATATTCTCAATACACAGAAGTGAAATCTCTTTAATTCCTAGTTTACAAACACAGCCATACTCAGACTTTTTATGTCTTTATAGTATGCAGAGGTGTACTAGGTGATGAGTTTCAGTGATGTATGAAAAATTCTCAGAGCAGACTATTTGCTCTCCAAGAGTTGTATGTACATCAGTGAGTCCACTGAGAGTCAGAACTGACAAGTTTGTTTATTATCATGAATGATTATTAATCAACAACTTAAGTAAATAGAACTCACTATGGCAGGCAATAAGTACTAAAAGAGTACTTAGAATAATCTGGGAATTTTTAAATGATGCAAATAGCTCTAGCTGACATTTTTTTAAATTTGACATTTTTAATAGGATATATCACAAAATACTAAAAGTGTTAAGATTAAAAACAAATATTATAACAGTTTTCCTATTTTGCCAACTGTATTTCCTGTTAAACTACCAGAAGAATTTATTTTCTTAATAATGTCAACATGGTTTATAACTTAATAGAGAAAATAAGCCTGCTTCCTTGGTATTCATGCTTAGAGTGTACTTAAATTTCCCTTGTTTACTATATATTAATTAGAGCTTGGAGAAGGAATGGCAACCCACTCCAGTATTCTTGCCTAGAGACTCCTGTGGATAGAGTATCCTGGTGGGCTGCTATCCATAGGTTCGCACAGAGTCAGACACAACTGAAGCGATTTAGCAGAACACAATGGAGATGTTAACTACAAATTGGCCCTTGCCAAGATTGTTGCCAATGACTGAACAAAGGCTTTTGCCATCTGCCTCTGCAGATGAGACTGAACCATGCACTGTTGCAGCTGTTGACCTTCAATAAATCTTAAGGGAGTTCAGGGTGTAGTAAGGGACTCTGTACTCCAGGCAATCTGATGGGACAGGTCTTTAGATAGATGTTTTCAGAACAGATTTTATAATCTCAACCTTTGCATCTCTTCATATCTAGAAAAGCAATAAATGCCATCATGGTGACATCAGATCCTCCTGACTAGTAGAAAACTTTTTGTAAATGAATGCTTAATGGTACTGAACTCCCCCTTCACCAAAATCTTATATATTGACTTTCCCCTTCTGCCGCTTTGGAGCAGTCTCTCAGAGCTATCTGAGATGCTGCCTTCCAGGCTTCAGTCTTCATTTTGCCTCAAATAAAACTTAACTCATGGGAGTTAACTCTCAAGTTGTACATCTTTTTTTAGTCAACAGCAGGTACCTTTACAAATAAAAAATAAAAAAGCTACAAAGAGCTGAGCATCCATTCTCAACAAACGTTTACTGAGTTCTTACTTTGCACTGCTAACACTCAGAGGTTGTGTGAATACGTTGTAAGAAAAACGCTGCCCCTGCCTTCTGGAGCTTACATGGTTAATGNGACAAATATAGTAGCTCAAGATAATAAGGATTTATTTGTCTCATGTAAAAATAAATGTACAGGTGGTACTTTAAGACTGAAATTCTGCCTCAGTAGTGACAGGGAATGGTCTTCTTTCATTACATTTTTGTTAGTAATAGCTATTACACTTCCAGTGCTTTGCCAAAAGTTTTCACTTTCATCTCAGTCAAAGGATTTTTTTTTTAAATAAAATAAGCCACTATATACAAATGTTAGGAAAGTGTGTCATTTCCTCCTTTCTGTCTTGCCACAGAAAAAAACTTGAAGTGATAGAGAGACAGTGTTACTGTTCAGTTTTATTTAGGAAGCAAAATAAAATACCTCCTCAAGGTATGAGGGTGGGTCAATCCAAAGGACTGGAAGAGAAGAGAAGCCCCAGGCTCAATTTTTGGCTCCTCTTTTTATGTTTTGTCTCCTCCTCCTGAGCCTATCCTATGTAAATTGGGCTACGCAAGAGGGATGTTTGTTTTACCTGAGGTCCTCACTCTGGTCCTCGGACCTTCCTTTGTTCTATTTTCAAGGGCTTTTCCTTTCTTTTTCTTTTAGCTACTGCCATTTTGGACTCCTTTTTCCTATTCTAGCTACCTAACACAAATAAATAATACAAATATTCATTAGGGGATTTTTTTTAGTTTACTTTCAACATAGCAACATTAAAAGAAGAGAGAAATAGAAAGAGCAGAGAGTACATCACCAAATTCAGTTTTGACCAACGTCCAGACTTAAACAGTGCCAAGAAGTCCTGTGTCACAGCACATCTGGAGTTCCATTTGGGAAAAGGTCCCAGGCAGTGTGTCTGCTCAGTGTGTGAGATTTCAGACTGCAGTTTGGGATTTCCACTTGAAATCCCAGGACAACTGATATCATCATCAATCTATTACCAAATTGCAACTCTGTTTTCATGTCAGTGCTGTTTGTTTTGTCTTGTAAAACTTGGAATGTTGCTAAGCCTAAGGCTTGGTTGGTTAGGTCTCCTTCAAGGGCTCAACAATCTCAAGATTCCTCCCCCATCTTATATAAGGTCTTGCAAGTCTTGCACTCACAGCAGGCAGTCATCACTCTCACTCTTAGTCAGGGCAGGTTAGAAGCAAGGTCAGAGGCCAGCTCTGCTTTGTCTCTGAAGTCTAAACAAGAACATTTATTTAATTTCCCTAACACTCAACTAAAACCAGTGTTCTAGAAAATAAGAAGAAAAAGTCAACAAGGTATCACCATTTGATGTTTCTTTTGTTTCAGTGGCCAGAAATGAGTTGTGTGAATGTCTTAGGGTGAAAGGGGTTTAAAACTGTCCTAAAACTGTACCTTTCCAGTTATAGTATAAATAATTCCTAGGAATGTGATATAAAACATGATAAAGATAATTAACACTGCTAAGTCTGTTAAGTCACTTCAGTCGTGTCCAACTCTGTGCAACCCCATAGCCCTACCAGGCTCCCCTGTCCCTGAGATTCTCCAGGCAAGAACACTGGAGTGGGCTGTCATTTCCTTCTCCAATGCATTAGAGTGAAAAGTGAAAGTGAAGTCGCCCAGTTGTATCCGACTCTCAGCGACTCCATGGACTGCAGCCTTCCAGGCTCCTCTGTCCATGGGATTTTCCAGGCAAGAGTACTGGAGTGGGGTGCCATTGCCTTCTCTGAAAACTAACACTGCAATAGCTATATTCAAAAATTGTTAAAACAGTAAATTTTAAGAGTTTCAATTACAAGGAAAAACTTTTTTTTTCTATTTCTTTAGTGTTTTATCTAAATGAGATAATTGATGTTTACCAAACTTTGCTGTGGGAGTCATTTCATGATGCATGTAAATTGACTTCTTATAATGTACACCTTAAACATACATTACTTCATATGAACTATTATCTCATAAAGCTAGAAGAAGAAAAAGAAAAAAAAAATGTTTAGTCACTCAGTTGTGTCCAACTCTTTTATGACTCCATGGACTCTCTAGGCTCCTCTGTCCATAGGATTTCCTAGGCAAGAATACTGGAGTGGGTTGCCATTTTCTTCATTGAACCCACATCTCCTGCATTGAAAGGGAGATTCTTTACCACTAAACCACCAGGGAAGTCCTAAAAATGTAGGGGATTTAAAAAAAATCTGTCAATTTTACAGCAAGGCAAAAAGCCTATTGCTGTTAAGTGAACCAATCTACCATATCTTTCATATTTTCATCTGAAATGCCATTGTACTCTTTTCATTCCAAGCCTATGGCTGAGTTTCCTTATTATATATTTACTGGTTTATCTAAACGAAAATACATTTAAGTGCTACCACTTTAGAGTTGCCAGAATAATGTATATCATCACAATTCTCAATAAAATATTCACTGAGTTTAACCAAAGTTGTTTTTTTTTTTTTTAATGAGCGTTAAGATAAATGATAAGATAGTATGGAATATATTAAGAAAAAAGTTACCAATAGCAGGTTTTGTGATGGCTGATAAACTTATTTACAGTCTGTGCATTCTCTGCCATGCAAGGGAAAAAGGCAGCATAAATGATTGTTAAGAAGATGTAAAGAATATTTCATTCATTGCTATTTCTCTAAAATATTGGCTCCTTCTAAATGCAGCTTCTGTCTTTTGCTAATGACCTAATGCAGCTAGACTATTTATTCTGTCAATGAGCTTATGTTTTCTGCATCTATCCATGGATCACAGTGAATATGTAATATGATTGAGCATAGAGAGGAATGAACAGTGCCAATTCTGTAATGCCACGTGTAGCAGTTATTACATTACACAGGAAGCAAGGTCAATATGATCACAGTGAACAAGAAATAGGGGTGATTTATTATTTTTATGTTGATATCATCATCATAATAATAACTATAACATCATCTTTAAGCACTATCACCCTCTGGGAACCTAGCATCAGGATGATCTGATACTTTGTTTCAAAGGACTTTGCATTAGATGAATGCCTTTGAAGGCCTGAACATTTCCTAGGGAGTGTGTGCTTTGTGCTCTAGATTATTGCCATTAAAATGTGCAATATGTGTGTGGATAAGAAGCATTCAGACATCCAGTTTTATGTTGCATGCTGACTTGGAAATAAGGCTTTCTAAACAAAATCGTATAAAAGAAGGTCTGTATGGCTTATTTCAGTCGTAGTACTGATCTAGAACTAAAATCCTGAAAATGCTAAGGATTAGAGAGTAATTCCTCATTTTATTCAGGCAGCAATGAAAAGTTATCTCTTAAAAAACGTGTTGTGATAAGTAAAGAGACTTTAAGTTTTAAGACCCTGTGATAGGGTATCTAGAGGGAGAAATTCAATTGCTTGTTTTTCATCTGAACGTTTCATGAGAGTTAGAGGAAATACACATCCTTCTTCAGTCTCTAGCAATATTAAGAGAGCTTGATATCTTAAATATTTCATTCATTCCATTCATTCAGACTGTGAAAATTTCTTGGTTATTGAAAGTCCAATATTGGTCATGCCTTGGCAGCCAAGAACTCATTCATGGCCTGTACACTTATTTTATTTGGTCTACATGTGTAAACAATTGACCCAGCATATTGATTTTTGAAAGCATAAAGTAAAAATCTACATTTCTGATTTTCTTTTTCAGAATTGGTAGATCTGGCTATGCTAGTTCCATATTTCTGCATAGCAATGTTTAGCTGCTAGCAGTCCAGATCACTGCAAACTGACATACACTTTATTACACAGGTCATTTCTATCCTTTATGTAACTTGCTTGGCATCTGCAAAAGATCCATTTCAACAGGGCTAGGCCATTTTGCCTAGCTTTCAAATATCAATCCAGATGTTTCTACGGAGGTATATTTATATACAATTAACAGTTTAATTGGTAGACACTGAAGAAAGTATAGTACCCACCAAAATGTGTAAGTCATTCTCACATAATCAAATGACTGACAGCTCTAAGAAAAAAGCTTGAGGGCTCCAGAAAGGACGGAATTCTGCAGCCATACTGCCTTTGGACTTGAGACTACAGTACCAATCCTTCCCTGGGTCTATAGCCTGCCAGCCTGCCCTGAAGATTTCAGACTTAAGTCTCACAACTGCGTGAAGGAATTCCTTAAAATTGGCACTCATCTCTCTCTGTCTGTCTCTCTCTTTTCATGTGTATATAGGCATACATCTTATTCATTTTGTTTCTCTGGATAATCTTGACTGCTACAGTATGTATCTTCTTTGCTCTACTTCTCATTTGTCATCTGATCTAATAATTTTTTTCTAATTATATATACAGAAATAAATATAATGTAGAAATATGTATATATGTGTGTATCTGTATGCCATAATGATCACTTCAATTAGAAAAATGTTTTATCACCTCTGAAACTTTTCTGGTGCCACATTTCAGTCAAAATTTTTCTTCCATATAACCCAGAAATCCAATGGCTGAGCATACACAACGAGGAAACCAGAATTGAAAGAGACACGTGTACCTCAATGTTCTTCACAACACTGTTTATAATAGCCAGGACATGGAAGCAACCTAGATGTCCATCAGCATACAAATGGATAAGAAGGCAGTGGTACATATACACAATGGAGTATTACTCACCCATTAAGAAGAATACATTTGAATCAGTTCTAATGAGGTGGATGAAACTGGAGCCTATTATACAGAGTGAAGTAAGCCAGAAATAAAAACTGTATACTAATGCATATATATGGAATTTAGAATGATGGTAACGATAATCTTGTATGCAAGACAGCAAAAGAGATACAGATGTATAGAACAGTCTTGGACTCTGGGGGAAGGCAAGGATGGGATTATATGGGAGAATGGCATTGAAATGTAAATTATCACATGTGAAATGAATCGCCAGTCCAGGTTTGATGCGTAACACAGGGTGCTTGGGGCTGGTGCACTGGGATGATCCAGAGGAATGGGATGGGGAGAGAGGTAGGAGGAGGATTCAGGATGGGGAACACATGTACACCCATGGTGGATTCATGTCAATGTATGGCAAAATCAATACAATATTTTACACTAAAAATAAGAATATAATAATAATTAATTAAAACCCCCCAAAAACTGCATTTTATTAAAAAAAATAGTTTTCAAACCCTCTTCTGATTTCTATTACCTTGACAAAGTTTATCTTGCTTTTGAACTTAACGTGAATGAAATCATGTAATAGATTCTCTTTTTGTGCCTAAAAGATCTCTCATTTATCAAAATATTGCTGCTATTATTCATACACTTTGTCACTTTTAACAGTTGATCATTTTTTTATTACTATTTTTCCACTGTATAAAAACATCACAGTGTGCCCATCTGTTCTCTGTGAATATTTTGGCTGTTTCTAGTTTCTGCCTCTATGAAAGTAGCTATTAGGAACATTTTTTTTTTAGTGAACTCTATTTTTGCCTCTACTGGGTCTTCATTGCTTTGGGTGGGCTTTAGTTGTGGTCAGTGGGGGCTAGTCTTCATTGATATGTGCAGGCTTCTCTTGTGGAGGACAGGCTGTAGGCACACAGGCTCAGGAGTTGCAGCTCGCGGGTTCTAGAATGCAGGTTCAATAACTGTGACGCATGGGTTTAGACGTTCCTTGGCATATGGAATCTTCTAGTAGCAAGGGTTGAACCCATGTGCCCTTCATTGGCACGTGTATTCTTATCCACTGCACCACCAGGGAAATCTGAACATATTTATACACATCATGTTATTTACATATTTCTTCATCTCCACTTTAGAATATTTATAACTGGAAAGTCAGAGCATCATAGGAGAAGTTTTTAAAGTTCTGTAATTAATTAAAAAGAGAAAACTTGCAAGTTTTTGAAAGTAGCAATATCATTTTATGTTACTACTTGCATATATGGGAATTTCAGTTGCTCAATGTAATTACTAAATTTATAATGATAAATAATTTGACCCATAAAAAACACTTGTATTTCTATTTATTTTGAGCTTCCTTAACTTCTTTCAAGAGTAATTTTTATTTTTAAGGGTAAATATCATGTACTTTAAAAATATTTATTCCTAGCTATGTTAAAACTTCTTGTTTTAGAAAAAAAATTCAAAAATTTGTATTTATATATATATATATATCTTACTCACTGAAAGTGTATATATATACAATAAATATATACGTATTAATCTTAGGTATTTCAACCTTGATGAACTTCTTTATGAATTCTAATATTTTTGGTGGATATCTTAGGATTTCTATATGTAAGGTCATGCCATGTATAAATGGATAAAGGTTTATTTCTTTTCAAAATCTGAATGTCTATTACTTATCTTTCTTGCCTAATTTCCTGGTTATAACCTAAAGCACATTGTTGATTAGAAATGGACAGAGCTCACACTTGCTCCTTGTCTTGTTCTTGATCTGCAGGAGAACAAGTTCTATCAGTATCTATTACATATCATGGATGTTTGTTGTGGGTTTTTCAAAGATTTCCTTGATCAGGTTAAGAAAATTTTTTTTTTTCTACACTGCTGAGTGTTACTATCACAAAATCATATGAAATCTTGTCAAATTCTACACTTGAGATTAGATTTTTGGTGAGAGGCTCATGGAGTTTCTGATCTTTGTTCTTTTAATGTAAAATTTTATTATATTGGTTAATTTTAGTATATTCTACTATCTTGCATTCCTGGGAAAACGCCATGATCTTAGTTTTTTGATTTTTTGAATGTTGAATTTCAACTCAGCTTTTTCACTTCCCTTTTTCACCCTCATCAAAAGGCTTTTTAGTTCCTCTACCCTTTCTGGCATTAGGGTGGTATCATCTGCATATTTGAGGCTGTTGATATTTCTCCTGATTCAAGGAGAATTGATTCAAGCCTGTGTTTCATCCAGCCTGGCATTTCACATGATGCATTCTGCATATAAGTTAAATAAGCAGGGTGACAATATTTAACCTTGAGATATTCCTTTCCCAATTTTGAAACCAATCAGCTGTTCCATGTCCAGTCTAACTATGGCTTCTTGACCTACATACAGGTTTCTCAAGAGTCAGGTAAGGTGCTCTGGTATTTCCATCTCTTTAAGAATTTTCCACAATTCATTGGGATCCACATAGTCAAATGCTTTAGTGTAGTCAATGAAGCAGAAGTAGATATTTTTCTGGAATTCCCTTGTTTTCTTTATGATCCAACAGATGTTAGAAATTTGCTCTTTCATTCCCTGATTCTTTGAAACAAGTTTATACATCTGGAAGTTCTTGGATCATATATTGCTGAAGCCTAGATTGAAGGATTTGAGAATAGGGCTTCCCTGATTAGATCAGTTGGTAAAGAATCCACCTGCAATGGAGGAGACCCTGGTTCAATTTCTGGGTTGGGAAGATCTGCTGGAGAAGGTACAGGGCACCTGCTCCAGTATTTTTGGTCTTCCTTTGTAGTTCAGCTGGTAAATAATCTGCCTGCAATGCAGAAGACTTGGGTTTAATCCCTGGGTTGTGAAGATCCCCTGGAGAAGGGAGTGCTACCTACTTCAGAATTCCATGGACTATAGGGGTTACAAAGAGTTGGACAACACTAAATGACATTCACTTTTACTAACATGAGAAATGAGCACAACTGCATGGTAGTTTGAGCATTTTTTGCCATTGTCCTTATTTGGAGTTGGAATGAAAATTGATCTTTTGCAGTCTTGTGGCCACTGTTGAGTTTTCCAAATTTTCTGATCCACTGAGTGAATCACTCTAACAGCAGTATCTTTTAGGATTTGAAATAGCTCAGCTGAAATCCATTACATCCACTAGCTTTGTTTGGAGTAATGCTTCCTAAGGCCCACTTGACTTCTCACTCCATAATGTCTGGCTCTAGGTGAGTAACCACACCATCATTATCATCTGTGTCATGAAGATCTTTTTTGTGTATTTCTCCTATGTATTACTGCCACCTTTTCTTAATCTCCNCCATTACATCCACTAGCTTTGCTTGTAGTAATGCTTCCTAAGGCCCACTTGACTTCTCACTCCATAATGTCTGGCTCTAGGTGAGTAACCACACCATCATTATCATCTGTGTCATGAAGATCTTTTTTGTGTATTTCTCCTATGTATTACTGCCACCTTTTCTTAATCTCCTCTGCATCTGTTAGATCCTTGACATTTTCTGTCCTTTATTATGTCTGTCTTGTAATGTTCCCTGGATCTCTGCAGTTTTTCTTGAAGAGATCTCTAGTCTTTCTCATTCTATTATTTTCCTGTGCTTTTTTACAGTGTTCATTTAAGAAGGGCTTCTTATTTTTCCTAGCTTTTCGCAGGAACTCTGCATTCAGTTGGATATAACTTTCCTTATCTCTCTTGCTTTTTGCTTCTCTTCTTTTCTCAGCTATTTGTAAAGCCTCCTCAGATAACAACTTTGCTTTCTTGTATTTATTTTCCTTTGGGTTGGTTTTAGTCACTGCCTCTTGTATAATGTTACAGACCTCTGTCCATATTTCTTCAAGCACTCTCGCTACCAGATGTAACCTCTTGCATCTATATCTCATCTCTACTGTATAATCATAAGGAATTTTATTTAGTTCATATCTGAATGGCCTAGTGGTTTTCCATACTTTCTTCAATTTAAGCCTGAATTTTGCAATAAGAAGCTGATGATCTGAACTACAGTCAAATTATCGATAAAGATTTTTTAAACTGCTGCAGGCTACTTTTTTTTTTCATTTTTATAATCTTTTCAAATAACTGAATTTTGGTTTTGTTTATTTTATCCATTGTTTTTTATTCTGTAATTCATTCATTTTAGTCATATTATTCATTATTTCCTTTTTTCTACTTGTTGTGGGTTTAGTTTACTGTTATTTTTCTACTTTATTAAGGTAGAGGTTAAGTTATTGATTTGAGGTGTTTGATTTCCATTAACATATATGTATGTATTTATATTTACAA
>SJYA01001736.1:0-19859 GCA_006410615.1 Neotragus moschatus
GGCAATATTAATATTTTACCCTCTTCTTCCTGTTAGCACCACACGCTGGTTATATTTGTCTGCTGGTAAAGAAAATCTAGAAACTTAAAGTTGAACTACTTCTGATTAATAAGTCTGGTCACAGAGGCAAATCTACTTCTGAGCAGGAAACACTTGAAAAGTTGTGTTTGTAATTATTAACTATATATACTTCTAATAAATATTCATGTATATATAACCAATATTCCTTGCTCAAGAGTAACAATCAGTATGTTTAATATTCAAGGTGACATTCAAAATATTTAACTTGCATAGAATGGGCACTGATCAACAGGCACCAGGAAAGGATGAACAGGTGTCTCCCTACTGAATGTAAGGCTTTTGTACAGTCATTCTTTATACCAACTGCTGACTGATAGAATGATTACATGATTTTGTATAAGCGAACAAAATCATTTATCAACATTCATGTTTATAAACAGAACTAGTTTCAAATATCAAATGAGTTAGATTAACTTTAATTTCCTATACGATATTTCAGTTAACCTCAAATTTGGAATTCACTTCGTTATGTGCAATACATGGTTAAAAATCTATTTTGGAATATTAAGAAAAAATAATGCAGAAAATTACCTTATAACATGTCAACTGGCCCCTTCTGCAAAAATATTTGCAAGTTTTGGGGAAAAATGTTATAAAGTTTTTAAAAATTATATGTCAGTTGATCAGAATTTTTTATACCTTGATGAGNATATTTCAGTTAACCTCAAATTTGGAATTCACTTCGTTATGTGCAATACATGGTTAAAAATCTATTTTGGAATATTAAGAAAAAATAATGCAGAAAATTACCTTATAACATGTCAACTGGCCCCTTCTGCAAAAATATTTGCAAGTTTTGGGGAAAAATGTTATAAAGTTTTTAAAAATTATATGTCAGTTGATCAGAATTTTTTATACCTTGATGAGGTCATTTCATTTTCCTAACTTCCTAAGAAAACAGCCTCCACATTGATTCTTCTGGCTCTGTTGAATTTAATGCAGACCCCTTTATACAAATGTCAGGAGAGCCACTGAATATTTAGTTTCAGTTCATATTTTCCTAACAAAGCTTTTAAGTGCTCAAATAAGAACATACAAACTGAACTCAACAGTAAAAAGTCTGCATTTCCACTTAACTTCCTGCTAAGTTCTGAGGAGGCTGAGTGAGCTAATGGAAAGTTAAATAGCCTGAAAGAAGAAAACATGGAAGTTAAATGACGAGACTTCTCTTTGATGCCTTTATTCTTGGCTGCCTGCAGAATTTAAATGTTTTGCAGAACAGATACTGGAGGATAGGTCTATGTTGTGAGATTTTTCAAAATAGAAAAGAATGGTAATTATTTATATAATAAATTAATTAATTTGAAACAGCTACAAGTAAAATGTATATTTGAAAATAATAAAATATTTATTCCAATGAAAACTATATACATAATTTACCAAATATAATAGTCATACTGTTTATCTAATTTCAATGTTTATCAATCTATCTATATTATAAGATGGCATATACACACTATGAAGCTATTTAATGTAAAAAATAAATCCAAATCCAAACATGAACTATGCTACAGTTGTTCTTGTCACCCAGTCATGTCCAACCAGTCATGTCCAACTCTTTGTCACCCAGTCATGTCCAACTCTTTGTGATTGGCTACAGAGTTACAGCCACACTTAAATTATAATATTCTACAGAGAGTGTTGGAGAAGATTCTTGAGAGTCCCTTGGACTGCAAGGAGATCCAACAAATCCATTCTAAAGGAGATAAGTCCTGGGTATTCATTGGAAGGACTGATGCTAAATCTGAAACTCTAGTGCTTTGGCCACCTCATGTGAAGAGTTGACTCACTGGAAAAGACCCTGATGCTGGGAGGGATTGGGGGCAGGAGGAGAAGGAGATGACAGAGGATAGGATGGCTGGATGGCATCACCGACTCGATGGACATGAGTTTGAGTGAACTCTGGGAGTTGGTGATGGACAGGGAGGCCTGGCGTGTTGTGATTCATGGGGTCGCAAAGAGTAGGACACGACTGAGCAACTGAACTGATAGAGAGCAAAATATGTCAACGTAGACTCAATTTAATGTACAGTATTCTGATAAGTAGAATAAACTGTAGGTTTTAAAATTGTATTTATAATAGGTAAATTTTATTTTTTTTATTTTCAAGGAATTTTACTATCAACACCAAGAGTCTGTGATTTATAGAAAGTGACAGGTGATAATGTAACCATTACTATGAAAGGAAATATAATACATTTAAAATTTTAATATTAGTGAATACCTTGTTGCCTAAGTAGCCTCCTCCAATAAAACTATATCCTAATTTCTGTTTTATCTAATTTACTTGCATTTTTAATTTGCACTGATGGTTTTTAGTGACATACGAAGTGACAGTTTTCAATTTTTATGGGAGAGAAAAAAATATTCACCATGAATGAGAAATAACAATCGATACTGAAGAGGGTCAAGGTAAAATGTTACTGAAGAAAAATGGAAAATATTTAAAAACATAGTTTCCATGTGGAAAGATGAGTACTATGGAAATACCCTTAAATTCAGTGGTTAAAGAGTCTATTTGAACGGCCTCAATGATAAAAACAAATTGTAAGGGATACTTAGAGAGTAAAACTTTTGTGTAAAATTATTTTAATGTTCTCTCTGTTGTTTTCTGAGTATAAATACTAGCTCGTGTGTATGTAGTAGCCAGAGATAAGAATTGAGGGAATATTTTCTTAATGATTACTTATAAGATATATTTGAAACAGGACATTTTATCAGCCAAGTTTGGAATTCCACCAGTTTCTGATCATTCCTGGCAAGGCTATTTCATCAGAAACATAAAGCAAGAAAGACCAAAATCTCTTTATCACCGTCAAATGAGCTGGTATATATGGAGGGATTATTTTAACAGATACCAATCAATCATGACATAGCAAAACATGTGATGTACTGATGAAACATGTATGTGGCTATTAAATCTGGGACAGAGATAATAATATTTTATCTGTATGGTAATATACAATATGCACACAAAATATGCTAATATACCCATATTAACATACGCTTATATCACCAGAATCACATCACTCTGGTGTTAAAATCAGATAATGAATCATTTACAGGCATTTTCAATAATTTTTCTATACAAAATTAATGAATTTCATTTTTATTCATTTTTTCCTTGACTCAGTGTGTACTTCATTCCCATTTCACCCAGTTATACCCACAGTCAATTATTACACAAATATTAGAAGCAAAGCAGGAGATAAGCAGTTTAAATATGTATCAGTAATACAGTGTCAATTGATATCAAATAGAGATGAACAGAGGGAGACAGCAGCTAAAGGACTTGATCATGGTACATCCTTAAGAGAGACTTGTTTCCCTTTTGTAATCATGTGACAGACATGGACTCTCTTTAGACTATAGCTCTGAGATGTGATACTCATTTAGCATCTATCCCCACCTGGGTTAAATAGATTGGAAAGATTTATGAAAGAGTGGACTACTAATTGACAGCACTGATCATGTAAAATACATCTGCATTTATGTCTTTGGGTTTTACAAAGCCTTATTAGTATCTTATAACAGTTCAGTCCAGATTTTTCCTCCTATTTCTAATCATCCAAAATTCTACATATCCTTATTGTCTCAGTTTTATTTGTATTACCTTGACAGACAAAAGGTATTTAAAAATTCCCAGCACAAATTCAAATCAGTCAGTGCCTGAGAAAAATAAAAAAAATTTACAAAAGTCACAGTCCTGGAGGGAATGACAGTGTGCATTTTCTTTGATATTTATGTATATGAAACACTGTGGATGCAGACTCGGGCATTATGAGGCTTAAAGCTTATACAATTAGTGACAGTGGTGAGCTATTTTTAAAAAGTAATACTAAATATAATACCTTGACATTCTGACTAAAGGGATAATAATGTGAACACATTTATAAGTTTTGCTAGGTTCTTGGACAGAGAAGGCAATGGCACCTCACTCCAGTACTCTTGCCTGGAAAATCCCCTGGACAGAGGAGCCTGGTAGGCTGCAGTCCATGGGATCATGAAGAGTCGGCCACGACTGAACGACTTCACTTTGACTTTTCACTTTCATGCATTGGAGAAGGAAATGGCAACCCACTCCAGGGTTCTTGCCTGGAGAATCCCAGGGATGGGGGAGCCTGGTGGGCTGCTGTCTATGTGGTCATACAGAGTCGGACATGACTGAAATGACTTAGCAGCAGCAGCAGCAGCAGCAGCAGCAGGGTCTTAGAAAGGTACCATGAAATGCTCTCAAATTTAAAAAATTAAATAAGTAAAAACATGACAAATCAATAAAACTAATGTTCTCTGGGTAGGCAATATATCAGATTTATCTTATATTATTTGATTTAAGGCAGACAAGGATATTTTTCACAACTTAGATTTAAGCAACTTGTGCCTGATAATCCATGTTTTGATTGTCCCTTAACTATTTTATATGTTTGTTTGCTTCCTTAATTGTTTTATATGGTGTCTCTGATCAGATCTCAAAACAATCTAGCAACTTAGATCTTTATTCCAAAGATTCTAAAATGGGCAATGGTTAATTTAGAAAAACTTTGCAAAAATATAGAAGGAAGTGCTGCTTTGAAAACCATAAAAGATTGGCAAAGACACTCATGCATACATAAGGATAACTAACAACTGCTAAGCTGCTAAGTCTGCTAAGTCACTTCAGTCGTGTCCGACTCTGTGTGACCCCATAGACGGCAGCCCACCAGGCTCCGCCATCCCTGGGATTCTCCAGGCAAGAACCCTGGAGTGGGTTGCCATTTCCTTCTCTAATGCATGAAAGTGAAAAGTGAAAGTGAAGTCACTCAGTCGTGTCAGACTCTTAGCAACCTCATGGACTGCAGCCTATCAGGGTCCTCCATCCATGGAATTTTCCAGGNCAGCCCACCAGGCTCCGCCATCCCTGGGATTCTCCAGGCAAGAACCCTGGAGTGGGTTGCCATTTCCTTCTCTAATGCATGAAAGTGAAAAGTGAAAGTGAAGTCACTCAGTCGTGTCAGACTCTTAGCAACCTCATGGACTGCAGCCTATCAGGGTCCTCCATCCATGGAATTTTCCAGGCAAGAGTACTGGAGTGGGATGCCACTGCCTTCTGGTGCTCAACTAGCAAAATATTACTTTGGACAAAGTTAAGTGGGTATGAGGGATATGATTTGATACCAATTTATGTGGATTACAAGAACATATTTGCTTTGAAATATTTAGTTTCAAAGTAAGCATTAATTCAGTATAGCTTAGATGCAAGTATAACCGTTTTTAAGCTATTTTTTCTTCTTCTCAAATTCTCTACGGTATCATAATATAAAACTGAAATTAACATTGATAATAAGGATGAACACTTNGCAGCAGCAGTAGCTCAGTGGTAAAGAATCCGTTTGCCAATGAAGGAGAAACGGGTTTGATCCCTGATCCGGGAAGATCCGCCTGCTGTGGAACAACCAAGTGCCACAACTATTGAGCTTGTGCTCTGGAGCCCAGGAGCCACAACTGCTGAGCCCGTGTGCCACAGCTGCTCAAGCCTGAACACCATAGAGCCCATGCTCTGCAGGAAGTGAAGCACCGCAATGAGCGGCCCTTACACCACAACTAGAGAGGAGCCCCTGCTCACTGCAGCTAGAGAAAAGCCCACACAGCAATGAAGACCCAGCACAGCCAAAAATAAATAAAGTTATTTTTTTTTTAAGAAAAACACCATTCTCATTGATGCATTTCTTTATTGCGGAAAGATAAAAAGTCCCAGAGTTGTCATTTGGTAATCTTCAAGTTTGAGCCTAAATTTTCCATTTGCCTAGACTTTGTTTAAAATTGTTCCTATCCTAGAAATATCATTTCTCCATTTGTAACTCTTTGTGGCTTGATTTCCACTGAAATATTTAAACCTTCCCAGAGTCAAGGAGTTCTCTTTGGGCCTCTGTGTTAGAATAACGTGTGGTATCTGATGCATCTTGAATGAGAAAGGTTACAGAAGGATGTACATTTACGGGTGCAAAATGTTCATAGTCACATACCCCAAGGCCCATGGGTTTTAAAATTGGAATAAAGAAAAGGAAAAATAAATAAATAAAAATTTAAAAAGAAAAGGAAAAGGCTCTTTTTCTTTCTTTTCTTAATTGGAGGGAAAATGCTTTACAATGTTGTATTGGTTTCTGCCGTACAACAAGGCAAGTCCGTCACAATTATACATATGTCACCTCCCTCTTGAGCCTCCCTCCCCCCTCTCCATCTACTCCTCTCTGTCGTCGCAGAGCACCAGGCTGGCCTCCCTGTGCTGTGCACTAACTTCTCACCTGCTCCCTATTGTACGCATGGTCGTGTATATATGTCAGTTCTGCTTTCTTCATTCGTCCCACTCTTTCCCCTACTGTCAAGTCTGTTCTCTATAGCTGCCTCTTTCTTAAGAAAAGCCTATTTTTTTTCTGAAATGGGGTTAATTACAAAATAAAATAAACTGCTGTCTCATAGAATTAAAGAATATTGGAGGCAAATGATGCTTGTAGATTAAGCTAGCTCACACATTTGACAAAAGAAACTGATGAGAGAGAGGTGGGCTTGCTGAACATTACACAGCTAGCAAGTGAAAGAGAACTCACTTGTTTTTACTGCTTACATTTGCAACAGTTATGAAAACTAAATGCATGAGGTAGATGTCCCGATGAAATGAAAACCAGCTTGAAACAAGCATTTCTGTTTCACAAGGATACATCTAAAATAACCCACCCCGTCTCATGTTTCTTCGGTCACTTAATTCCAAAACCTGAGGATAGCCTCTCTCCCTCATTACATCACCATTTTGCATCTTTCTAATTAAATGCATCAGTTAAATTAATGAATGCTTTGCCTTTTTGACAACATTATCTTCTTCCCTTCTGCCAGTATCTCCCACTATTATCTGTTGAACTCCTTTTTTGGTCCAAGCTTCCTTCAGCACTTTGTTTTCTCCTAAATCTATCTAATCTTTTACTATGGAGAAAGTGGGAAAATCAGAGACAAGGGCAGAAACAAGGAGGAAAGCTGGAAAGGAATAGAGGGAGGGAGAGAAACTAGATTCTTCCTAACTTTCTACTTCAGAGCATATTAAAAAGCAGAGACATTACTTTGCCAACAAAGGTCTGTCTATTCAAAGCTGTGATTTTTCCAGTAGTCATGTATGAATGTGAGAGTTGGACTGAAAAGAAGGCTGAGCACCAAAAAACTGATGCTTTAGAATTGTGATATTGGAGAAGACTCCTGAGAGTCCCTTGGACACCGAGGAGATCAAACCAGTTAATCCTAAAAGAAATCAATCCTGAATATTCATTGGAAGGACTGATGCTAAAACTGAGGCTCAAATATTTTGGCCACCTGATGCAAAGAGCTGACTCATTGGAAAAGACTCTGATGCTGGGAAAGATTGAGGGAAGGAGAAGGGGGCAACAGAGGATGAGATGGTTGGATGGCATCATTGACTCAATAGCCATGCATTTGAGCTAGCTCTGGGAGATGGTAAAGGACAGGGAAGCCTGGTGTGCTGCAATACATGGGGTTGCAAAGAGTTGGACACGATTGAGCTACTGAAAAACAGTTTTCTGCTTCTGTTTTCAGATGTCAATATTCTTACAGTATTATAAATAAATTTAAAAAAAGAAACTAAATATCCACCAACAAGAAAGTTGTTAACTAAGTGGTTCACAAATTTTGGCCTATTGGAGAAGGAAATGGCAACCCACTCCAGTGTTCTTGCCTGGAGAATCCCGGGGATGGTGGAGCCTGGTGGGCTGCCGTCTATGGGGTCACAGAGTCAGACACGACTGAAGCAACTTAGCAGCAGCAGCAGCAGAATCTCTTCTGAACACTCTTAAAAATATGGATATTTGAGCCAAACACTAGACCTTCTGAATATAAATATGTATAAGTTTGGACACTGGAAGTAGGACAATCACCAAACCTCACAGGTGATCCTAATGTAAATTGCAGTTTGTTAATTAATACATTAAATTACTTCATGATACTGTCATACAATGGAATATTATGCGGCTACCAAAAAGGACAGTGTAGGTCCATATGAATTGACACTAATAAATGTCTATAATGTGTGAGTGAAAAGGTCAGGTTAAAGAATAATAGATTTAAAATGATTTCATTTATTTTTATAATATATATCCTATGTATAATACATACAATATACAGACTGGTTCCAAATAGGAAAAGGAGTACGTCAAGGCTGTATATTGTCACCCTGTTATTTAACTTAGATGCAGAATACATCATGAGAAATGCTGGGGTGGAAGAAGCACAAGCTGGAATCAAGATTGCCAGGAGAAATATCAATAACCTCAGATATGCATATGACATCACCCTATGGCAGAAAGTGAAGAGGAACTAAAAAGCCTCTTGATGAAAGTGAAAGAGGAGAGTGAAAAAGTTGGCTTAAAACTCAACATTCAGAAAATGAAGATCATGGCATCTGGTCCCATCACTTCATGGGAAATAGATGGGGAAACAGTGGAAACAGTGTCAGACTTTATTTTTGGGGCTCCAAAATCATTGCAGATGATGACTGCAGCCATGAAATCAAAAGACGCTTGCTCCTTGGAAGAAAAGTTATGACCAACCTAGATAGCATACTGAAAAGCAAAGACATTACTTTGCCAACAAAGGCCCATCTAGTCAAGGCTTTGGTTTTTCCAGTGATCATGTATGGATGTGAGAGTAGGACTGTGAAGAAAGCTGAGTGCCGAAGAATTGATGCTTTTGAGGTGTGGTGTTGAAGAAGACTTGAAAGTCCCTTGGACTGCAAGGAGATCCAATCAGTCCATTCTGAAGGAGATCAGCCCTGGGATTTCTTTGGAAGGAATGATGCTAAAGCTGAAACTCCAGTACTTTGGTCACCTCATGTGAGTTGACTCATTGGAAAAGACTCTGAAGCTGGGAGGGATTAGGGGCAGGAGAAGAAGGGGACGATAGAGGATGAGATGGCTGGATGGCATCACTGACTCGATGGACGTGAGTCNGGAAGGAAAGTTATGACCAACCTAGATAGCATATTCAAAAGGAGAGATATTACTTTGCCAACAAAGGTCAAGGCTATGGTTTTTCCAGTAGTCATGTATGGATATGAGAGTTGGACTGTGAAAAAAGCTGAACACCAAAGAACTGATGCTTTTGAACTGTGGTATTGGACTCTTGAGAGTCCCTTGGACTTCCAGGAGATCCAACCAGTCCATCCTAAAGGAGATCAGTCTTGGGCGTTCATTGGAAGTACTGATTCTGAAGCTGAAATGCCAATACGTTGGCCACCTGATGAGAAGAGTTGACNGAACTGATGCTTTTGAACTGTGGTATTGGACTCTTGAGAGTCCCTTGGACTTCCAGGAGATCCAACCAGTCCATCCTAAAGGAGATCAGTCTTGGGCGTTCATTGGAAGTACTGATTCTGAAGCTGAAATGCCAATACGTTGGCCACCTGATGAGAAGAGTTGACTCATTGGAAAAGACTCTGATGCTGGGAGGGATTGGGGGCAGGAGGAGAAGGGGACGACAGAGGATGAGATGGTTGGATGGCATCACTGACTCAATGGACATGGGTTTGGGTGGACTCCGGGAGTTGGCGATAGACAGTTAGGCCTAGCGTGCTGTGGTTCATGGAGTTGCAAAGAGTCAGACACGACTATGTGACTGAACTGAACTGAAATCCTAACTCTCAGTATTTCAGAATGGGACTGTATATAGATATACCATCTTTAAAGAGGGAATTAAATTAAAATGGGTTTGTTAGGATGGGCCCTAATCTAATATCACTGGTGTCTTTATAAGAAGAAGAGATTAGGATACACCTAGAACGAATTCCTTGGAGACACAAAGAAGACTGTCAGCTATAAGCCATCAAGAAAGGCCCAAGAGGAAACCCACTCTGGCAATACTGATCTCCAACTTCTATATTCTAAAACTGTGACAAAATAAATTTCTGTGGTTTAAGCCATCCATTCTGAGATATTTTGGTATGGCAGTCCTTGCAAACTATACAGAATATATATGTGTGTGTGTGTGTATATATATATATATATATATATAATTGATTTAGGGCATGTTTCCCTGGTGGCTCAGACAGTAAAGCATCTGTTTGCAATTCAGGAGACCTGGGTTCGATCTCTGGGTTGGGAAGATCCCCTGGAGAATGAAGTGGCAGCCCACTCCAGTATTCTTGCAAATACTGGAAAATCCCATGGACCGTGAAGTCTGGTAGGCTACTATCATGGAGTCGCAAAGAGTCAGACATGACTGAGCGACTTCACTTCACTTCCAAACTTCATTTTATAAATATTATTTTATATTATTGTAATTGATTTCTTATTTCATAACAGTAAACTAAGAACAAATTAAAATAAATATTCCATTATCATGTCTTGCATAAATCAAGCTTTCCTGTGTAATTTGAGATTTCAATTTTATTACAGTGTATTCTAGCAATGCTTTCTCTCAAGTTTATATACTGAGAATAATTACACTGGGAATTTGAGAAACAGAAATTCCATCATATAGGCTTTTACAGGGGAAAATATATATAAAACCACTATATGTTTTGACCTATTACTATTGAATTACATGAAAATTATCCATGAACCATAGATTATTATGCCAGAATAATCAAAATTCCAAAAGGAAATCTCATACTATCAACTTCCACTTAAGTTTATTTGAAAATAAATTTATTATTAATTTTGCTGGTATGCAACATGTTTCTCAAGTGGAAAGCAGCTTCTTTCAAATGGACAAACTATTAAAATAAATTTAAATATATTAAAATAATGTTACAATAATTATGTAATAGTATATATACATTATAAATAGCTTGAGAAGAGAATAACAAATTTGAAATTAGTACTCATCACTCATTTCAGATTATTTGATGTCTACCATTTCTGACATCATGACACCAAACATTTTTTATGTTGATGTACTCTATGTAATCCAATATTTGCTACACATATACAAATTATTTCTGCATTGATATATGTTTAATTGCATCTTTTTTGCCTTATTTTGTACATTTCCACATTTTCAGAAATTTCAAGGTATTTTTTACACTAACAGTGTTCAGCAGATGTCTTTTTTCATATGAAGAGTCAATGACGTCTCAGCTTGCTTCCCTCTATGTGGATTATTTGACAACTAAGCAGTAATTCCCCAAAGTTTAAGAGATTACCTTAATTGTTCACAATGACTTTCTGTATAAAAACCCAATATGGCAGGTGTTGGTATCACCAATGGTGTCTGTCAACAAGCATCCATTGCAGATACCATCTGAAGACCAAAACTGGAAAGTACTGGAAACTATTCAACAAGTGTTTACCAGTGCATCATTTGGGATTGATTCTTCCTAATCAAATGAACATGATGGGACAGGTGATACTGTCTAGGTAATTCCAAAACGATAAGTAAACAAATAGATACTATCTCTTTAAATAGTTTAAGTACTGGGGAGGGGAGAAAATAATATCTATGTATTGAAAGTTTTAAAGTCAAAAAGTAAAGAATGATATGTCAGCTAATTTTATGGTCATATTTTTTAATATGCGTTATTGTGAGAAGTTCAGTCGGAGGGGAAGAACTATGAAATTTCCAAACACTGGAAAATATGTTTGGCAAGTAAAAGTTTCATTAAAAAATGGCTGACATCCAATAAATACTTAATGATAATTTATTATTTAACATTTAATATATTGATATTTCAAAGGATTGTGACTTAATGAATATAAATAAAGAATTAAGACAATTTCCTCAACTACATGTTGTTACTAAAATATGTATTTTGGCTGACAATTCCATAATTTACTTTTTTTCCACAAAATTATTTTTCCTAGGTAGACAAGAGCTGATATGCTTTGAGTCTCCCACTTGTCCAGAGAAGAGAGCATTTGACATGTTTTCAAAGGATATATAGTAACAGTTCAGAGAAGGCAATGGCACCCCACTCCAGTACTCTTGCCTGGAAAATCCCGTGGACGGAGGAGCCTGATCGGCTGCAGTCCATGGACAGGACTGGGCGACTTCACTTTCCCTTTTCCCTTTCATGCATTGGAGAAGGAAATGGCAACCCACTCCAGTGTTTTTGCCTGGAGAATCCCAGGGACGGGGGAGCAGTGTTCTTGCCTGGAGAATCCCAGGGACGGGGGAGCCTGGTGGGCTGCCGTCTCTGGGGTCGCACAGAGTTGGACATGATTGAAGTGACCTAGCAGCAGCAGCAGCACAGTAACAGTTGCACAAGTAGAAACTTCATTAAGAAAATTACAGTTTCTGATGTGCAATATTAAATTGATAGTTATAATAAAACCTGTACTCCTGTGTCTAATTATTTTCTATATAGTTTGAGATAAGTGCAAAGCTACTAGAAAAATTATACATATGAGTTAGAAAGAAGGATTGTATAAAGTTTAATAGAAGCCTTCTGATCAAGATAGCACATTCTGTGACCTTACTACTTCCACTTGAACTTCAGTAATTTTTAAAATATTTTAATTATTGGCAAATGCAGGGTTTTGTTCATACACACAAATGTAAGACCTTCACAAAAACAGGAGCTAAAATAATCCATGGGACACTTAAAGCAAATAGAAACAATGAGGAAAGGCAAGAGACAGTATTTTGATATGATTCAGCAACTTCTGGGACACTATATAGTATTGTAGCAACTGTGCAGAGCAGGGAAACTCCCCCCCTAATTCTCTTCAGATAATGAGATTGATGATGTGACATGTATCAAGAAGGTATGAAAAGATGTGTTATATATATACTTGAGGTCTCTGTGGCAAGGAGGACAAGCCTCTCAAGCAAGTCCTAAATGGCTTAAAAGAGAAAAGGAAACTGGGGGGCCAGGCTTTTTTTTTTTTTTTACTGAGGTTAGGTATAGAGCCTGGGTGAGGGTTTTCCTAGGTAGGTAGGAGCTGGTATGCTTTGAGTCTCCCACGTAGCTGGAGAAGGGAGCATCTGACATTCTTATTCACAAGTCCAGATGCAGGGCAGAGTGGGAAGATGGAGGGTGAGGTTTAAAAGTTGTCAACAGTCATACATCAGAAAACAGAGTCAGACTCTTCATTACAGAGTTATTTCAGAGAAATCTGGAGCAATGGCACTGCACCTGGAGACAACTGATTTGATGATGTTAGGTTTCCAGCCTGGAAATAGACTGCTAATTGCCATGCATTTCTGCACCCACCTAAGAGCTGAAAGGGTGGAGTTGTATGTCCACAGCAGGGCATTTTCTGGGATAAGAAAGGCAGGACTGTGCTCTGGGAAGCTGACAACTAGGGAAAGCTATAAAATACCCTCAGTGGAGACTGCTTGTTAGAGCAGTTCATTCAAATCCCAATTGCACTGGAATAAAGCTAGATACTCAGGCACTGACAGACATCTCTCCCATCCCAAAGCAAAGAAGTAGGCAAGTTGTCAAGTGCAGTGTGACTGCTAAGATGAGCTTATAGCAAAGAGTTATAACTATTGTAGATGAAATAAAGGGCTTTCCTGGTGGCTCAGTGTGGTAAAGAATCCCTGGCCAATGCAGGAGACACAGATTCAATCCCTGAGTTGGGAAGATCCTCTGGAGAAAGAAAATGGCAGTTTACTCCAGTAATCTTGCCTGGAAAATCCCAGGGACAGAGGAATCTAGTGGGCTACAGTCCATGGGCTTGAAAAAGAGTCAGGTATGGCTAAGTGACTAAAAAACAACAATAGCAAAACAGCACAGTGACACATACAACTTTTATGGGAAGGTACATAGAACAAGTAGAACACAAAACAGACATAATTCTGAGAAATTGCTGGTGGGAATACAGCGAAGGATAGCTGTTTTGGAGAGCATTTTAATCATTCAGTAAAAGCGTTAAGTGACCTAAAAATTGTATTCCTAGGAGACATGTAAAGGGATGTTCAGTGCTTCACCATTTCTCACAGTGGAAAAATGGAAACAGACTTGATACTTAATAATGTGGGAACCAATTAATCAAAATGATGCAAGGTAGAACAAAGCATGAAAGAGAGATATAGTACTCAAAATCAATACTAGAAAAAATTAAAGTATGATCTCATTTTGATTTTTATTGCTTGTATTTACATATTTATAAATTAACTTGGATATTGATTTTGAATTATATTTTAACTCTATTGATAAATAAATCTGCAAGTTTTAGAAGATGGCTCAAGTGCTAAATATTTAGCATATTATATTTGACATTTTATGGAGGCATAAATGACCGAGTAGAAGATAAAGAGAATCAAAATAGAAGGATATGCCTAGATGAGCCTGATATTGTGATATTTTTGATAAAAATCAATTTTGTTCTGTGTATGTGAAGGTTTCATTCATGCATAGAATACACACAATGATACATAGTTAACAGAAATGACTATAATTTTCTCATTTCGTATAGCTACTGAATTTTCACTGTATTGGTTACTTATAATCTATACTCCCCTACCAAAAAAAGTTAACCGTATCTTTTCTATTTAAAACTCACAGAGGTTAAGAGGTTAATTAAAGCCCTCAGTCCCAAAGGTCAGGAAAAAATAACACACTTTTAAACTTTTTCTCTAACCAAAAATCACTTATTTCCCTTAAAATGCTATTTTTTTAGAACACATAGCAATTAATTCCTACTGAAAAGGAAATTGAAATTATCCTCAATATTTTTGGTGTTATACAGTGTGTTTCCTTTGTATTTTTAAAAGATGAACCACTACTCAAAAACCTAGCCACTTCCAAAACTTTGATGTTAACATGAAATATATGCAAATAATCTAGTATTCAGATTCAAAGTTTATGAAACACACAGCCAAAGGATCTGTGTACAAGACATTCCTTTAAAAAGTTTATGGGGGAAAATAACTTAGTAATATATAAAAATTGGTTAACCGGATTGCTAAAACTGATTAAAAAATTATATCTTAAATTTATTAATATATTAGCCACTGATTTTTGCTGGATATTTATGTACTGTATTCCTTCATCAAAATGTACTTCACTGTGTGGTAGGCTAACCAATGGCCTCTCCAAAGTGTCCAAGTCATGATCTCTGCAACTGCCCGATATATTAATTTAAACAGTGAAAGAGATTTTTGCAGATGTGATTATATCATGTACTTTGAGATAGGGAGATTATCCTGGATTATCCAAGCCTGCCCAACCTAATTATGAGATTCCTTAAAAATAGAGAACTTGCCCTAATGAGCTCAGGGCCAGAGAGACAGCACTACAGAATAATCAGTAAGATATAATGTTATCTGAAGAGAGAGGAAGAGGGTCACCACCAAGAACAGTTAGGTTGCTTCTTGAAACTAAAAAAGTCAAGGCCATGATGATTTTCTCCCGAGCTTATACCCAGTAATGAAGACTTCCAGGTACCTTTATTTTACGCAAGTGAGACCAGTACTTAAGTCCTAATTTACACAACTATATTCCAGATAATAACTGTCTGCTATTTTAAGCCATTACATTTGTCATAGCTTTTGTGTAAGGCATAGCAATTAATATAAAGTGGAAGGAAGAGAGGGAGGGAGAGAGGGAGGGAAGGGGGAGGAAAGACAGAGAAAGGAAAGATAAAAAAGAAAAAAAGAAACTAAATTCCATTACCATCAGAGTGAAAAAGAATTTCTAAAATCGTGACATTGATAATGTTCAACCATTAATTTCATAACTCTTTTTAAACCCTACCTCATTGTCTAAAAGCAAAAATATGTAAATAAACAGGAAATCTTAAATCATCTTTTTGAGCCTCAGTGGTGAATGAAAATAAACATCATAGGAATGTTTAGTGATGGCTTATACATTATTCTACATGATTCAGTTGAATTGGTTAAGTCGTTCAGTCATATCCAACTCTTTACTACCCCATGGACTGCAGCACACCAGGCGACAGGCTTCTCTGTCCATCACCAGCTCCTCGAGCTTGCTCAAACGCATGTCCATCGAGTTGGTGATGCCATCCAACCATCTCGTCCTCTACCATCCCCCTTCTGCTTCCAATCTTTCCCAGCATCAGGGACTTTTCCAATGAGTAAGTTCTTCCCATCAGTTTTCAAAGTAGTGGAGCTTCAGGTTGAGCATCAGTCCTTCCAATACATATTCAGGACTGATTTTCTCTAGGATTGACTGGTTGGATCTCCTTGCAGTCCAAGGAAATCTCAAGAGTCTTCTCCAACACCACAGTTCAAAAGCATCAATTCTTTGACACTCATCCATTTATGACTACTGGAAAAACCATACCTTTGACTAGACAGACCTTTTCAACACAGTAATGTCTACTTTTTAATATGCTGTCTAGTTTGGCCATAGTTTTCTTCCAAAGAGCGAGGGTTTAATTTCATGGCCACAGTCACCATCTACAGTGATTTTGGAACCCAAGAAAATAAAGTCTCTCATTGTTTCCTCATCTATTTGCCATGAATTGATGGAAACAAGTGCCATGATATTAATTTTTGAATGCTGAATTTTAAGCCAGATTTTTCACTCTCCTTTTTCACTTTCACCAAGAGGCTCTTATGTTTCAGAAAAATTCCATTAACAATACATATAAGGGGATGGATCATACCATGTACTTCTAATCATGTATTCTAAATGCATGTGAGTTCTAATATCAATAAAATATGAGGAAGTATCTATTCTATGAAAAGGTAAAATTGCTATAAATAGGAACATTAAAATTAAAGAAGAAATTAAGAAAAGAAGACATATCTCTATAGCATAATATAATTCTAACCAGAAGTAATACACGTGGGCATGGCATATCAGAAAAGTAGAATTAATAGCATGGATAGTGCAAATTTTTTATATTCAATTCAAGAAACGAGAAAGAGAAGGTTGATATACAGTATCAAAAATAGTTGTACGCTTTATAATATTTTCAAATACGAACCAGAAGAAAATAAAGCAGAGGGAATATAAAGACACAGTAGAAAATAATTTACTGGGATTTAAGAAGCTGCTAGAAAGTGATATTAGAAAGGATTCAATTTATCAGGCTATATTACCGAATAAGCACTGCGATTAATCATATCTTGGTGATAATTTTGATTTATTCAGTAACAAAAAGGAAGAAAAATAATATCAAAGTAACTCAGAAATCAAGTTGACCTCCACTTTCTGGCACATAATATACCAGAAATCAAGGCATAATCTTTAAAGAGTTTTGCTGTAATTTATTAAGTACTATGAAACCTGTACATTAAAATAGATTTATACGCATTTTATCATTAATCCTCACAATTTTATCCCATTTAAAAGACAAAGAACCTAATTTTAAGAAGCACTTTATAATATCGTAAGCCCACACAGCCAGAGAGGTATAAAGTGAGATTTAAAAACTATGGATGTGTTTATAAGTCTTATGCTCTTACAAATTATGGGCTGAAACTTTATGGATTTTGGAAAGGTACTGGAATTCAAAAATTAGTTGTAAAGAAGTAAGTCAATGGTAATTAAGGACAGCCAAGCTAAGTCAGAGACTAAGCAGAATAAAAAAGAGTAAGGATACTGAAATGATAGCAATTACAAGATCAGAGTGGGTGCTCTTTTTAGTTGTGTGTGTGTGTGAGAGAGAGAGAGAAAGAGAGAGTGTACCTTTTTGAATTTCAGCTACTTTGTTAAGGAAGAAAATTGTAGGACAAAAGACTGATCTCAAACATTAAACCTAGCCTTGAGCTTACAGAATAATAAATTGATTCTATTGCAGAAAATGAGCTATGTAAAGATGATCATTGTTAGTGGAACTCAGAGACTGAGAAATAAACTACACACTAAAATATTCCTTACAACATTATACCAAACTAGACAGCATATTAAAAACCAGACATTACTTTGTCAACAAATGTCCATCTAGTCAAGGCTATGGTTTTTCCAGTGGTCATGTATAGATATGAGAGTTGGACTATAAAGAAAGCTGAGCACTGAAGAACTGATGCTTTTGAACTGTGGTGTTGGAGAAGACTCTTGAGAGTCCCTTGGACTGCAAGGAGATCCAACCAGACCATCCTAAAGGAGATCAGTCCTGGGTGTTCATTGGAAGGACGGATGTTGAAGTTGAAACTCCAGTACTTTGGCCACCTGATGCGAAGAGCTGACTCATTTGAAAAGACCCTGATGCTGGGAAAGATTGAGGGCAAGAGAAAGGGATGACAGAGGATCAGATGGTTGGATGGCATCACCAACTCAATGGACATGGGTTTGGGTGGACTCCAGGAGTTGGTGATAGGCAGGGAGGCCTGGTGTGCTGCGGTTCATGGGGTCACAAAGAGTTGGACACAACTGAGTGACTGAACTGAGCCAAAACATTCACTGACCAAGATTTATGCTGATATAAGTCTTGAAATAAAGTTGACATGATCTAATTTTGTGTGATGATGAGAGTCCCACATCATTCCTAATTATGTCTCTCAAAATCTTAGTCTTTATTCTAAGGAAACTGTTGAACTAGGGTACCCAGGTCCATTGTCTCTTCTAGTACTTCACCTCAACCACTCCAGTCTTGAATATCATCTTCACTCTCCCTGCAATTATAATTTTAAATCATAAGTCTTCAATAAGGATTTCTAACTTTCATTTTCTGTTTGCGTTTGCAGCCAGTCTGATTTGAATGTTACCAGTGAATCCACTGAAATTGACAGTTGTTAGCATTAGTGAAGACCTTTTTAATCTTCAGCTTTGTTAACAGTGCCCAAGTCTTGCAACTGTGGAAACACCATGACATCACTGGGTTCTTTTAAATATCTACAGGTACCACTTGATCAGGGCTGCTGTTAAATCATTGTTATATTTTCAAATTCCAACAGATTACATTATTATCAAAGCATTACTGACAACTTCAATTAAGAAGGGCACAGTGAAAAGAAATAAAGAAAGTTTATTTAAAAATATAATATTAGAACAACTTTTATTTGATATATTCCACACTTCTGAAGTTCAGATAAAACATCGTTGTTAAGTAGCATCCAAGAGTTTTTCCTTAATGTTTGAAGCTTTTCTTTGTCACATATTTAGGTTTTGATAAATATGAGTACATTTGGGGAGTGAGTAAATTTGAGGAATAATTCATGTTGCTCAAACTGAATTATGGAATCTATCTTGTTTATTTTTCTTATGTTTCTGCCTTTTTTCTCTCAGGAAGAAAGAAAGAAAAGAAGAAATAAAGAAAGGAAGGAAAGAAGAAAATAAGATAGGGTAAAGAAGATGGCGAAAAAGGGGAAAGTTGAGCATTTATCATTTTTTAAACAAAGTAATTGCAAACTTTAGAGAAATTTAAGAAAATGCAGAAAATCAACATACAGAAAAGTAAAATATCCAAATTCCACTAGTCAGCAGCCTCTCATAATAGGTTGTGAAAAATATGCAGTTTTCTGTACCAGCCACTGTTCAATGACTCACAAAACATATATTGACATCATCACCTCCACTAGCTTTGTTCCTAGTGATGCTTTCTAAGGTCCACTTGACTTCACTTTCCAGGGTGTCTGGCTCTAGATGAGTGATCACACCATTGTGATTATCCAGGTCATGAAGATCATTTTTGTACATTTCTTCTGTGTATTCTTGCCACCTCTTCTTGATATCTTCTGCTTCTGTTAGGTCCAGACCATTCTGCACTTTACCAATCCCATCTTTGCATGAAATGTTCCCTTGGTATCTCTAATTTTCTTGACGAGATCTCTAGTTTTCCCATTCTGTTGTTTTCCTCTGTTCCTTTGCGTGGATCACAGAGGAAGGCTTTCTTATCTCTTCTTGCTATTCTTTGGAACTCTGCATTCAGATGCTTATATCTTTC
>SJYA01001736.1:19934-108102 GCA_006410615.1 Neotragus moschatus
CCTCTCTTCTTTTCACAGCTATTTGTAAGGCCTCCCCAAACAGCCATTTTGCTTTTTTGCATTTCTTTTCCATGGGGATGGTCTTGATCCCTGTCTCCTGTACAATGTCACGAACCTCATTCCATAGTTCATCAGGCACTCTATCTATCAGATCTAGTCCCTTAAATCTATTTCTCACTTCCACTGTATAATCATAAGGGATTTGATTTAGGTCATACCTGAATGGTCTAGCGGTTTTCCCTACTTTCTTCATTTTGAGTCTGAATTTGGCAATAAGGAGTTTATGATCTGAGCCACAGTCAGCTCCCGGTCTTGTTTTTGCTGACTGTATAGAGCTTCTCCATCTTTGGCTGCAAAGAATATAATCAATCTGATTTTGGTGTTGACTATCTGGTGATGTTCATGTGTAGAGTCTTCTCTTGTGTTGTTGGAATAGGGTATTTGCTATGACCAGTGTGTTCTCTTGTCAAAATTCTGTTAGCCTCTGCCCTGCTTCATTCTGCATTCCAAGGTCAGATTTGCCTGTTACTCCAGGTGTTTCTTGACGTCTTACTTTTGCATTCCAGTCCCCTTTAATGAAAGGGACATCTTTTTTGGGGTGTTAGTTCTGAAAGTTCTTGTAGGTTTTCATGGAACAGTTCAACCACAGCATCTTCAGTGTTACTGGTTGAGGCATAGGCTTGATTACTGTGATATTGAATGGTTTGCCCTGGAAACGAACAGAGATCATTCTGTCATTTTTGAGATTGCATCTAATAGTGCATTTTGGACTCTTTTGTTGACCATGATGGCTACTCCATTTCTTCTAAGGGAATCCTGCCCACCGTAGTAGATATAATGGTCATCTCAGTTAAATTCACCCATTCCAGTCCATTTTAGTTTGCTGATTCCTAGAATGTCGACATTCACTGTCGCCATCTCGTTTGACGTTAGGAAGAAAAAATAAGTATGTACTAAAAAGGAAATCTGAAGTAGATAAATTGTATTTTAAATTCTGTTGTTTTACTATTATAATCTTATGCGGTTGAAAGCATGAGGCATATCCCCTAGGTTGTCCACTTAACTCACCTTCCAAGTGTATGATTACCTGAAGGCAACCCCAGTATATCGAATAAGATATTTGAATCTAATCAGAGGTTCCATTCCTGAATCTTCACTACAAACCAAAATATCCATTGATCCACCTGCCAGAACACTGGAAATAAAAGCAAAAATAAACAAATGGGATCTAATTAAAATTAAAAGCTTCTGCACAACAAAGGAAACTATAAACAAAGTGAAAAGACAGCCTTCAGAATGGGAGAAAATAATAGCAAATGAAGCAACTGACAAACAACTAATCTCANGAACTAAATAATAAGCTTTGCCAGATATCTTCCTAAAGAAAATATGTTAATTAGATATCATGCATTTGCACAATAATTTTAAGGATATTCTGCATATTCTATTACTGTTGAAATATAATTACAAAGAAATAATTTTTGAAATTATACAGCAAGTCACTTTAACAGTTTAAAATGAGAAATTTATGAAATTTTCTGAAAATACTTTAGCTGGGAAAATATCTAAAGTATCTGCTTTTAAAGATGAGAAAAAGTCTATTTGTTCTAACAAGCCTTAATCAACAATTGCCATTTCAATTTGTCTCCTCTGACCATAAATCATGCACAGATTAGCACTAATGAAGTTCAGTAATTGCAAGAAATGTTAATTTGACATTATAATTTCCATTAACCTTTACTTCATTTTTGATACTTTTCACCAACTTCTATCTTTTTTAAAAGTTGATAGCTTTTGCTATAGANATGAGAAAAAGTCTATTTGTTCTAACAAGCCTTAATCAACAATTGCCATTTCAATTTGTCTCCTCTGACCATAAATCATGCACAGATTAGCACTAATGAAGTTCAGTAATTGCAAGAAATGTTAATTTGACATTATAATTTCCATTAACCTTTACTTCATTTTTGATACTTTTCACCAACTTCTATCTTTTTTAAAAGTTGATAGCTTTTGCTATAGAATTTACTAATTTGTCATTCCAATTATATCTTTAAATATGAAGATGATTCTATTACACACCCCATGACTCCTTTATATGAATTCATCTTCAATTTATGAAAATGAGGGGACTCAGGGACTCAATAATATCTGTTTCTAAGATGAAAATGATTATATACTAGCCATAGAAAAGAATAAAACAAAGAAAATTATGTATTTAAGATATATATTGTAAAAGAATATTAAAATTTTTTTTAAAAATTCTTGAATATCTAGAAGTTATTGAACACTCAGTCACTAAATTCTTAGATCCTCAAAGAAAGACAAATTCAGGTCTTAGTATTATGTTTAGCCTCAGTAGATGCTCAAATCCATTTTGAAATACTTTTTAAAAAATGTTTAAATGTAAAATTTGAACAATATGGACTTTTTCTTCTAATTTGAAATATATCTAAAGATTTATGAAACTATAAATAATAAATTCAAACAATCGAATGGACACTTAAATGTTCATTCTAGTCATTTCAATTTTGCTCATTCTGATTAGTATATATTTTTCCTTAATAATAATACAAATATAGGTTATAATTTTTACAGAGAACTTGATGATTTTGGAGCCCAAATATTTCTAGTGCACTCAGATATTAAACTCAGTTAACAAATATTTGGGCTTAAGTTGGTAAAGACTTAAGTTGACCTGATAGTTTAAGTTGGTAAAGACTCTACCTGCAATCCAGGATACCCCAGTGTGATTCCTGAGTCAGGAAGATCCTTTGGAGAAGGGATAGGCTACCCACTCCAGAATTCTTGGGCTTCCCTTGTGGTTTAGCTGGTAAAGAATCTGCCTGCAACCCAGGGAGACCTGGGTTTGATCCCTGAGTTGGGAAGATCCCCTGCAGAAGGGAAAGGCTACCCACTCCAGGATTTTGGCCTGGAGAATTCCATAGGCTGTATAGTCCATGGGGTCACAAAGAGTCGGACATGACCGAGTGACTTTCATTGTAATAAATATTTGGTGTAATTGCACATTTCACATTCATTATATATATATATATATATATATTTGACAACAAAGTTGACATAACTAAAAGTAGAAGAAAGAGAAAATTGTAAGACATAGCCGGATTTGTTAATCTAATTTTGTGTGACAAAAATGTGTAGTGAGAAAGGCTTTAAAACTGACAGGAGAGAAATAAACAAATTAATGAGCTAAATAATTAATAAGATTTCTGGTACTTTGTAAAGTGGTTATACTGGCTATGACAGATGATACGAGAAAACCGAAGGCTGATCAATTATGTAGTGATTTTTATTATGAACTTGGGTGAACTTGTAGAATATACAATCTCTGCTCTATGGTAACTATAGCAAATTATTTCTGATGTCACTAAGAGGTTCATTGTTAGAATTGAGGGGGGAAAACCTATTTATATTGCTATACTTTTGTATAAATACATAGGCTGAAAAAATAAATGTATTAAAACGATACACTATGTTATAGTGAGCAGAACGATGGAGTGGCTATATTATTCTCAGTTAAAATAGACTTTATGTAAAATAAAGGAGCCAAAAATATTATCTTAATGTGAAAAGGAGCAATTTTATACTAGGAAGTAAACTTATTTGCAATTAATACAAAATGCATGAATAAAAATGAATAGAACTAGATAGGGAGAAATGGACAAAAACAAAACCATAGCTTGTATTTTAAAAACACTTCTTTCAGTAACTGACTAAACAACTGGACCAAATATAAGTAGCTGCAACATTAAATAGATAACTTAGAGAAAAAGCATACATTATTTTCAAGCGCAAAAGGTAGGTGTATCCGATAGCCCATGAGTTTTAATGGTATTAACACAGTTCGAGGACTTAAATTAGATTTTGTTTCCTTCCAAAAATGGCGTAAATAAAACTTTATGTTAATAATATATCTAGGAATTATAGATATTTGAAAATAGAACAACACAGTTAAAAATAACACTTGGGTCTAGAGGGAAAAAATCACTAAAGAAATAAATAAATATTTTCAACTGAATCGCTGTAAGAATAGAGCGTATCAAGATTTATAGCATAATTCTGTAACAGTAACTTGAAACTGACAGCTTTTCATATTTACATAAAATGAAATAGTTTAATAGTGCATGCTAAATCACTTCAGTTGTGTTCGACTCTATACAACCCTATGGACTGTAGCCAGCCTGTCATGCTCTTATGTCCTTGGGATTCTCCAGGCAAGAATAGTGGAGTGAGTTGCCATTTCCTTCTCCAGGGGATCTTCCTGATGCAGGGATCAAACCCCCTTCTCTTATGTATCCTGCATCAGCAGGCAGGTTCTTTACCATTAGTGCCACCTGGGAAGCCCTAGTTTAATAGCAGTTTATTAATATATAGAAGTTTAATATTTGTTGTTGTTCAGTCCTTAAGTCATATCCCACTCTGCAACCCCAAGGATTGCAGTATGCTATACTCCTCTGTACTTCATATCTCCCAGAAGTTGCTCAAATCATGTCCATTGAGTCAGTAATGCTGTCCAATATTTTCATTCTCTGTTGTAACTTTCTCCTGCTTTCAATCTTTCCCAGCATCAGGGACTTTTCCAATGAATTAGTTCTTTGCATCAGGTGGCCAAAGTATTGGAGCTTTAGTTTCAGCATCAGCCCTTCCAATGAAAATTCAAGACTGATTTCCTTTAGGATTGACTGGTTTTATTCCTTTGCTGTCCAAAGGACTTTCAACAGTTTCCTCCAACACCAGTCTGAAAGCACTGATTCTTTGGCATTCAGCTTGTATCATGATCCAATTTTCACATCTGTACTATGACTACTGGAAAAAACATAGCTTTGACTGTACGGACTTTTGTTGACAAAGTGATGTCTTTGCTTTTCAATATGCTAAGTTTGTCATAGCTTTCCTTCCAATGAGCAGATATCTTTTAATTTCATGGCTACAATCACCATCTGCAGTGATTTTGGAGCCCAACAAATAAAGTCTGTCACTATTTCCCACTTTTCCCCATTCATTTGCTATGAAGTGATAGGACTGGATGCCATGATCTTAGTATTTTGAATGTTTAGTTTTAAGCCAGCTTTTTCACTTTCTCCTTCAACCTCATCAAGAGGACTTTTAGTTCTTCCTCACTTTCGGCCATTAAGGTGGTTTCATCTGCATATCTAAGATTATTGATATTTCTCCTGGCAATCTTGATTCCATCTTGGGATTCATGCAGCCCAGCATTTTGCATGATGTATTCTGCATGTAAGTTAAATAAGCATGGTGACAATATACAGCCTGCTATACTCCTTTCCCGACTTTGAACCAATCCATTTTTCTATGTCCTATTCTTACTGCTGCTTCTTGACCTGCATGCAAGTTTCTCAGGAGATAGGTAAGGAGATCTAGTATTTAACTCTCTAAGATTTTCCAGCTTGTTGTGATCCACACAAAGGTTTAAGCGTAGTCAATGAAGCAGAAGTAGATGTTTTTCTGGAATTCCCTTGCTTTCTCTATGATCCAAAGAATGTTGGCAACTTGATCTCTGACTCCACTGTCTTTTCTAAATCCAGCTTGTACATACGGAAGTTCCTGTGTCATATACTGCTGAAGCCTAGCTTGAAAGATTTTAATGTTAGTTTATATTAATATATAAAGGAATCTATGAAAACTCACTGAAACTAATAATATAAATTTAGCAAATTTGTAGGCTACAATGTTAATAAATAAAATATCAATTATATCTTATGTAATCTTAAGACACATTGAAAGGAAAGGAAAATAAAAATAATTTTGTTTACAATAGTGTCAAGAAATTCAAAGCAGGTAGGGTTAAGAAAGAAAAAGAATGAATGAAAATAGTTCTCTACACTGAAAATCATAAAATGCTACAGATAGAATTATAAAAAGACCTACATAAATTGTAAATTAAGACATTAATCATATTTATGGAATGGAAAATATTTTCAAGTTGCCCTTTGTCTCAAAATTGATTTATAGACTCTATCTTCTCTAGAAACAACTTATAGCAATCAACACATTTTTGTAGAAACTAACTGCCTTTACTAAAAAATGTAAAAATATATCTAAAATATATAAAAAACTCTTTTTAAAAAATGAAAGAACAAATTTGGGTAATTTACATTATCTCACTTCAAGTTCTACACTAAATCTAGGGTATTAAGGGAAGTATATTGTTGGCCTAATGGAAAACAAATATACATAGGCTTATAGAACAAAAGAGGAACCCTACATACAAGAGAGGAATACCTACAAAACGTCTATGATATATGTATCCCAAAGAGGAATACTACATAATACCTACATGATAAGTACTTTGACTTTTCACAAAATCCTCTATATTTCAACAGGGAAAGTAAAATCTGTGTGAAAACATTAGTTAGAATATTTAGATATCCATATTTAAAAAAAAACAAAAACCTAAAACAAAAACAGCATCTCTACCTCACCTGATACTCAAAATTCCTTTGTCTGACAATATAAAAAATATATATGACACTTTAAAATTTGAAATCTTTTAGATCGAAAAGTAGGAGAATGTCTTCTTGACACAATGGTACCCAATAATACCAACTAATCTGTTGTATCCATATATTTTCTCAACAAATGTCTGAATCAATGGTGCTAACACTTGGCCAAACCAGAATGTATTCATACTCATTGACTGGTGAAGATCTGCATAAGGATTTGAGACATACCAGATACACCACATAGTTATTGTGTACTAATGACTTGTCTACTTTCAACTCTATGACCAGATGTATGTAAAATATCTTCTTGGTTAAGACTGCAGCTTCCCTGAACCTGAGTTACTGCACAAATATCTTGATCTGGGAATAAAGTATGTCCTGTGTGACAGAGAAAGAACTTTGATATTGATGCTAGATGTTTTGGACTCCTTGATGCTCGTCTGTGTTTTATTTCTTCTGTTCCTTTAGTAAAGCTTTATGTTGGTATACTTTGTGAAATCTTACCAATGTCTTTCTTTAAGATCTTGGACAGGCATAATTAGAACAACATAAACAAAGAAACAGACTTCATCAAAATTAGAAACTGTTACAAATTAAAACACCGTTAAGGGAATGAAAGTGCAGAATTTTTTCTCCTTATATAAGATGTTCTGTCAGTGTCAGCAATTAAAGAGCTCAGACTGCCACAACCAAATTTAAACCTCCATTTCCAGAAACAAACAGCTTAAACGCAGTCTACAAATTCTTAAATACTTCAAAATCCCACATTACTTTTCTGGCAAAATTCAACATCAAGGAACTTTAACCTTTCCTTTTCATACCAGTGTCTGTGGTCCAGAAAATTTTCTCCACTCTACAGAGCTCCCAGACATGAGTCAGCAACAGTAGAGTGTTTATACTCTATACAGAAGAGTGTCTACACGCCAGACAGAGAACATCAAAAGAGACATGGATTTCCCTGATCCCAAAGAGTATAAAATTACCATTTTTATGACAGAATAATATTAATTACATTTGTAAACATTCTCACTGAAATACATGTACTAGCTGAGTGAAAAATAGACAATCACTTCTATTGAGTGACATCTTTTTGGAATAAATAAGCCTATGATTCAGGGCATCTGCCATAATAAATTTAGGACATTTGGACCAAATGAGAAAAGAATAACTATATTATGTGTTCAATCATGTGGAGAACCTGAAAATTATTTATTTTTATTAACCATATTACTTCATATGCAACTTTATTGTTTTGGCTACTATACATTAGGTACCAATAAGTAGTGAAGTCATAGTCCAGGAAAGACCTGGCAATATTCAGCCCCAAATAAAATAACTAGACTTATAGTATGACTTTGAACAGACAGTGGGCAAGTTAATTTATGGATTGCTTCATTAGCATTAATTCATTTGTTCATTCATTCAATCAATATTTACTGAACTAATCAGTGAACTAGGTGGTGGAGACTGTATGTTATAAAATTACAGTAGCTATCTTAATGGACCTTACAATCAAGTGTGTAAGATATATATGAACTACATGAACTCTGAAAGATACACTACAGTACTAATGTTCTAAGTGCTATAAAGAAAAGTAGCCATGTTGAATCTTCATTTTTAAAAAAACAGCTTCTTTTTCTTTTTGAAAATTCTAATCTTGAGCAATCAAATCAACCTATCTAGAGGAGCTGGGAGACAGGTTATTTATCTCTGCTTTTATTTCTTCAAGTCCTCAGGGTACGACTTTCATCAACATAAGAAAAATACAGTTGACAGGACAAATGCCTTCGGACATATATATATACATATATATTTATTTGGATATATATATACATATATACACACATAAATATACATTTATATACACAAGAAGTTGTGAAAATAAACTAGTTGACTTACTTCCTGTTCTTTTAAATGAAAAAAAATTATTCAATAAATAACTAGATGAGAACAGAGGAAAACTGAGGGAGGAGCACTATTCTACAACCAGAATATTGTATGTACAGATAATTGTATGCAGTGTTTTATACAAACTTTATTAGCCACAGATAAAGGAAAGTTTAGTATTAATTACGAGCTTTGAGACTAGACTCATGGAGTGAAAATCACAAGTGTGCTGAAATCAGATATCAGGAAAAGTGAGAAAGAATGCAAAAACCTAATGTAAAAAGCAGGAAATAAAAGGATATCAAATATTACAATTATACAGAAGGAAATATGACATATAAATAGGTCAAAGAACAGGTTATTGGTAGTTGAATTACTGGAAAGTTTAATAAATATTGAAATGATTGGGTTTAAAATAGCCGAAGTATTCAATTTAGACTGATAATTAAATTTCCAGAAATGTTACAAAACTGAACCCTAGGATTAGATCCCTCGAAGGTTTTTGTGCTTTGAAGACTGATATTATTATCTGGTTCTTGTGTATTATATCTAGAAATTTCGATACCTGAGATTGAATCCAGGTCTCCTGCATTACAGATAGATTCTTTACCAGCTGAGCCACAAGGGAAGCCCAGGAATACTGGAGTGGATAGCCTATCCCTTCTCCAAGGCATCTTCCTAACCCAGGAATAGAACCGGCGTCTCCTGCATTACAGGCAAATTCTTTATCAACTGAGTTATCAGGGAAGCGTTGGTAAAGAATTTGCCGGCAATGCAAGAGACCCTGGTTTGATTCCTGGGGCAGGAAGATCTGCTGGAGAAGGGAAAGGCTACCCACTCCAGTATTCTGGTGGGGAGAATTCCGTGGACTACAGTCCATGAGGTCACAAAGAGTCAGACACGACTGAGCCACTTTGATACCTGAGAATAGAGTCCTATCATTCCTATGTCTAGTTGTTTATTAAAAACAAGTCGTTTATTGAGCTTTCTTTATTATTAAGATAAATATACTTACGTGTTCTTTATGTATTAAATGGGGTTCCCAGGTAGCTCAGGTGGTAAAGAATCTGCCTGCAATGCAGGAGACCCCAGTTCAATTCTGGGTTGGGACGATCCCTTGGAGAAGGGATACCCATTCCAGTATTCTCAGGTTCCCCTGGTGGCTCAGCTGGTAAAAAACCTGCCTACAATGCAGGAGACCTAGGATCGATCCCTGAGTCAGGAAGATCCCCTGGAGAAGGGAATAGCAACCCCCTCCAGTATTCTGGCCTGGAGAATTCCACAGATTGTATAGCCCATGTGGTCTTAAAGAGTCTGACGTCAGAAGAGAGTCATATCATTGCTACATCAAGATGTTTATTAAAAACAAGTCTTTTTTGAGTTTGCTTTATTATTAGGATAAATAAGTTTATGTGTTCTTTATATATTATGTTCATTGACAGGAAAATGGAAATCTTTAAAAATATATTGACTTCTAAGTTGGAAAGGAGTAATACATATTTGTTAAAACATATTGAATAATTAACTAAACTTTTATGTTTCTAGCTTTGATATGTTGCTAACTCTCCACATCTGATTGTTGCATAATCATGATTTCCAAGTGTCACTCCCCTGGATCATAAAACCATCATCCTCATTAAACTGCACATTTTAGAACTGAATCTATCTGTCAGTTTAGGTTGGTCCTACTCCTTACTTGACACCTGACTCACAAAACTTTATTTCTCTCTGTTCTTAGAGAATACCTCTCTGATATCAAGGAATAGGGTCAGTTGCATTTACCTAGTTTATCTAGAAAGAACAACTTTTTGTAATTCTCTCTTTCTTTTAAAATTCTACCTCTGAGGCATTTGTGCTGTTGACATGCATCGCAATTTGAAACTCTTTCCTCCCCTCCTCCAATGGCTTCCAAGAAGTCCTTTTCTATTTTACTTTTCTAACAACTCTCTTGTTAGAATACCTTTAATGGTCCTTAAATCATAATTCAGAAAATTTTCCCTGGACTCCTTTTTGTTTCATTTTTCACATGCACTTAAGAAAAGGTATCAATGCTTGCTTTCATTTGCCACAGAAGTTTCTACAATTCTCAAATCCAAAACTAGAAACGTATGCTGAGTTCCAACAAAATTTCACTTACATTTACCTCCAATTAAATGTACTAACACCATTTCAAATTTAGACAAGTTTAAACCAAACTCTTCCCCAACATTGTTTCCATAGATCCAAATGTACATACTTTATTTTTAAGTCAATAAATTGTACTGTAGTTCAAAAAATTTAAGTATCTTAAATTTAATACCTGCATCTCTTTTGACTTTTAATATTTAAATCGACTTAACCAATTGTCCTATAAATTATTTATTTTTAGATCTTATTTCTATTTCCTCAAAACTATTCCAGCTTGGACTTTCAATAACTCTCTTCTTCATTTTGTGTTCATGTGCTTAGATCCCATATTGGTAGAAAGTCAAGCTAGGAGGAGCAAGAGCCCTGATTATATACTAACTTATAGAACAAATACTTTTCTTTATCACTCATGTTAAATTGCCAAAGTGAATGGCTCATGACTGCAAGACAGCTTGATGCATTTCTCAATGTCCTTCTATCATTCTTTAAGAATGATTTATTCTTTATTTATTCTTTCTTTATTCTTTATTTATTATCTACAGCAGGAGTGTTTGGTCACTTCTGATTTTACTCAGTGAAAAAAAAGAAAGAACATCAGAAAGGTACACTCTTGCCTCTTTGGCCAGAATCCTCAAGTAGCACACATTGCTTCACATCATGTTAAGTATGACTTAATCAAAAACCACACCAAATGTAAAGAAAGACTGAAAATGTGGCTAAGTGCACATGAAGAAAGATAAGCAGGTTTTGAAATGCAAGCAGCAATCTTTGCTACATGGTCTCAACCCGTCATTTGCATCCTTAACAAACCACTCTCCACACCCTCAAGCTTCAAAGTATTCATCCATAATTCACAGGGTAAATTTCAACATTTTGTCTATCACACTAGCACTTTATGCTCATCTTTGTCTTCAAATCAAGCATGATCTTACCTCTTTCTCCATTTGAATTCACATTCCAGAAATTCTGAACTATTTACTCCAGTTCAGTCACTCAATTGTGTCCAACTCTTTGCGACCCCATGGACTGCAGCACTCCAGGCTACCCTGTCCATCACCAGATCCTGGGGCTTCTTCAAGCTTATGTCTGTTGAGTCGGTGATGCCTTCCAACCATCTCATCCTCTGTGCTCCCCTTATCCTCCTGCCTTCAATCTTTCCCAGCATCAGAGTCTTTTCAAATGAGTCAGTTCCTCCTATTAGGTGGCCAAAGTATTGGAGTTTCAGTTTTAGCATCACTCCTTCCAATGAATATTCAGAACCGATTTCCTTTAGGATGGACTGATTTGATCTCATTGCAGTCCAAGTGACTCTCAACAGTCTTCTCCAACACCACAGTTCAAAAGTATCAATTCTTCAGCACTCAGGTTTCTCTATGGTCCAAATCTCACATCCATACATGACTGCTAGAAAAACCATAGCTTTGACTAGAAGGACCTATTTTAGCAAAGCAATGTCTCTGCTTTTTAATATGCTGTCTAAGTTGGGCATTTCTTTTCTTTTAAGGAGCAAGCATCTTTTAATTTCATGGCTGCAGTCACCATCTGTAGTGATTTTGCAGCCCAAGAAAATAAAGTCTGTCACTGCTTCCACTGAATCCCTATTTGCCATGAAATGATGGGACTGGATACCATGATCTTAGTTTTCTGAATGTTGAGTCTTAAGCCAACTTTTTCATTCTCTTTCACTTTCATCAAGAGGCTGTTAAGTTCCTCTTCACTTTTTGCTATAAGGGTAGTGTCATTTGCATGTCAGAGACTATTGATATTTCTCCCAGAAACCTTGATCTTGATGAACCTTGTGCTCATCCAGTCCGGCATTTCACATGATGTACTCTGCATATAAGTTAAATAAGCAAGGTGACAATATATAGCCTTGACGTACTCCTTTCCTAATTTGGAACCAGTCCATTGTTGTATGTCTGGTTCTGTTTCTTTTTGAGGTGCATACAGATTTCTCAGGAGGCAGGTAAGGTGATCTGGTATTCCCATCTCTTTAATAACTTTCCACAGTTTGTTGTGAGCTATACAAATAAGATTATTTTTCTCCTACCTTCCTCCTGCTCCCCCTTCCCCTCTTGTTTTTCCTCCTCTCCTCCTCCACCTTGTCATTATTATTATTACCATTATTATTATTTCCTTTTTTTGTTTTAAATAGTAATACCTTCATTCTGGATTGCATCCTCCACATTTCATCATCTGACATATTGTTCGCTTAATAGTTTTCCCCAAAGAATTAAAGGCATTCAAGTTTTCTTTACAATTTGCATACAGTTTAATGATACTTTATAATTGTTATCCAGCTGTCAATCTCTGCAGCAGGCTGACTCCTTGATATCAGGGCCCATGTCTATTTGTGTGGATAATGTATGCTCAGTAACTTTTAAAATTATTGATTCACAGATTTTATAAGACTGCTTACCTCAAAAAAAGAATACAATAGTATTGAGAGCAGAACACTCTAAGTATGTGTTTTATTCAGTTTAAGTATTACATATGAAAACTCTAAGAATACAATGTAATTCCAACATACGCAAATCCATATGAGGGTTGGCATTATGAATCATATTATTTGGAGACAAAACTTTTTAAAGTGAGAAATTTTGTACTGAATCATATTTTCAAACTCATTTCATTAAGTGTCTTTAGATTTATTTCTTTATGTAGACTTCTTATATTCCATTCACAAATAAGATAGCCAACATTTATTCATAATGCTGTTTTGCAATTTATTTTATTTTTAAATGGTACCCTCTCAAGCTGACATTAAATAGGCAAAATTGTTGTCTGACTATGTACATGCATTTAAAATAATATCAATAGTAAAGTGCATAATACAATCTCATTTTTATTGGTACTGTTCACTGATTCGATGTCTCTTTCATGACATCAGATATTTTGCATAATTTCATAGCTGTGAGAAATCCATGTGAGAACACATTTCTAGGCAAGCTGAACAAGTCATTAATTCTCATTTATGACTAAAAGTGTTAATATTCCAGCAGGTGGAGTTCTCTACAACTGTGATTACTGAAAACTACCTTTGCTGTCAGAAGGTTTCCTGCCTGACACTAAGTATATAAATCAGAGAATTGCCAGACTTATTAATGCCCAGGCATAAAATTGCACTAAGTTTGAAATATAGTCTGAGTAATGAGCTGCCCCAGAACTAAAATAAAAATAAAATAAAAGGTAAGTTGAAGAGATGTGTTATTCAGTGGAGAATGAGTCCAGGGAAATTTTTTGCATAAATGAAGTATTAGGAACAGTTTTGATGTAGGAAACAAGTTCAGATAAATTTCACTCAAATTTCCATTTTATTATTAAGTGTTTAAAGTTTTGACTATTTACTACTGGCTTTGGACTTATCCCCATCCAGAGAGATTTTTAAATGTTATCTAATTAGATGATAAAATTCAAAATAATTTATCCCTACATTTTTCTTGAAGAGGAAATAGGATAATAGATCTACTACTATTATAACATCAATACCCCCCTCCCTCACATCATGTTTATTATATGTACAACTATTTTATTCTGCCACCCATTAATTGAAATATTTCAATATATCAAGCAGCATGTTATTAATTAACTTAGGTAAAGCATATTGTATTAATTGAATCTTAAATTATACAATGTAATGATTTTTCTATTTTACTATGGCTCAGATGATTTGAGGAATCTGGCCAAAATCACATAGCTAATAAATGAGTAATTTAGAATTCAAATATATAACTGCTTGTTTCTAAGCCCACACTTACTTCATTAATCATAATGCCAATATTGTAACTACCACAAGATTTAGTATATATAACTTAGGTCTACCACTAAGAACATTCACTAGATAGCCTTAAAATATGTGTATGGAGAAATCAAAATTAATTACTTGATCTAAAAATTAAATACACTTTCCTTCAATATCTTAGCTAGTTATCTTTTTGAATATCAACAAACTGATTCTAAAGTTTACATGGAGAAGCCAAAGGCTCAGATTATCCAACACAGTACTGAGAAAGAAAAAAGTTGGAGGACTTAGAAAATCTGACTTCAAGATTTACTATAAAACTACAGCAATCTAGCCAGTCTAGCACTGGTGAATGTGGAAACAAACAGCTCAGTGGAACACAATGGGAAGCCCAACATTATTATATCCTACTAGATTTCTGGGAATTGCAAACCATTAGATACGGTGAGCTTATTTTTGTCTTTTTATGTATAGGAGACATTTCTGTTCAGAGACAACTATATGGAATACATGTATACACCTATCTTTTAAGTTGTGTACATACACAGAATATATTACATACAATAATGTAGAGCCACAACAATATTTCATAGAGTAGAAGTAAATAAAAACCTTCCCAAGGTATTTACATAATTGGTCTGCACTTTAAGATATATGCTTTTTCTATCTGACACTTCTTGGATAAGCCAAAGGACCAAGTTATTAACCCCTCTGATTTCAGATTTCCTATGCCTCTGATGGTTGTTGTTGTCTTATGACTCTGATTGTAGTGCTCAGTAATGCCTGCTCTCTACCCTTGCATGTCAAAAGTGAAAGTGAAAGTGTTAGTTGCTCAGTCACACTGGATTCTTCATGACCCTTGGTCTATAGCTTACCATGCTCCTCTGTCCAGGAGGTTCTCCAGGCAAGAATACTGGAGTGCATGGTCATTCCCTTCTCCAGGGGATCTTCCTGACCCAGGGATCAAACCCAGGTCTCCCACATTGCAGGCAGATTCTTCACCATCTGAGCCAATGGGGAAGCCTTGCATGTGTGAAAGGAATTGGGAGTTGACTGCTGTGGACAGCAGCAAGAAATTTTATAGAGTTATCAGTTGAAATCAGTGTTGACAAAGAAGTCTTAGTGGGATTCCTAAGTCAACAGCCATACATCACCCCTTGTCAGGGGCATTAATCATGTTAAAGCCTGAAAAATATAAGAAGATGTGGAATAATGTCAAGAATTATTATAAAATTATGCTCAAATGTCTCAGAATCTATTATTCATTAATTTATTCAAATAGAGAAAAATTTAAGCAGTTCTATATCTAGAAAATTATTGTTTTTCTCCTCTTATGTAATAATGTGTTTTGTTCTCTCAGCCTAAATCTCTGAGAAAGTCCTTCTACAAAGGGTAAAATAATAGGCATGGCAAAATCACCACAGCATCTTATGAATGTATACAAAGATACTGAGCTATAAAAAATGTTTTAAAATAAATATTAGCATTCAGCAAGTTGTCATGCATTAATATTTTTCTATATTATTTAAAGGTATATACCATTTGCAAAAAATGCCTGTATATATTGAAATACAAAAAGAACACTTCCAAATATCAACAACAGAAAGGCAAAAGAGAGTTTGAGTTTCATAACAATACAGCTTATAACAGCACCAAAGTTCCAAATAACAATAAAAACATCTAAAAACAGTAAGAAAAACTTTATAAACTCTAAAATATTAAAGAGAAAACTAAAGAACAGTTACATAAATGGATGAATGTCATGAATTTGAATATTTAAACTTTTAAAGATGTAATTTTTACCCATATTAGTTATACACTTTGTGCCATCCCATCAAAATTCCACAAGTGCTTGCAAGCATAAGTATGCATGTATGTGTGAAGTTAGATAAACAATCTAAAACATATATGGACTTATAAAGGGCCACAAGTCACTAAGATCAACACAATGGAAGGACAAATTCTAATGGAAAGTAACACTTAGGTCAGAACGATTGAAATTAAGCAAAAGGAAATGTGACCAATGAACTAGCATAGAGAGCACAGACGTGACCAATGCACACATGCTTAGTTAATTCATGGAAACAAATGGCACTGCAGAGAAATGAAGAAAGGACAGTGGTTTCAATACGTGACTTTAATCCAATTGACTAATATGAAGAGAAAGAAAGTTAAAATTGCTTAGTCTCAAAACAGTCTCAAAATTAGGTTCCCTAATAAAGGAAAGAGCAAAATTTATATAAAAACAATAAAAAGTATTTGAGGATAATATGAGATATAGATCTTACTACCAAGTTTTATAGTGGAGTACAGATTGTAATATTTATTCATTGTTGTAGAGAATGGTCAAGTATGTCAACAGATTTTTCCATAGTCACTGAAGTTTAACATACACAAATTCAATGACAAAGTGATTCCTCAACTTGGATGTGTTTTTAACAATAATGCATGTATTGAGCCCTTAAACATATGCATGAATGTTTTTGGCTTCCCTGGTGGCTCAGATGGTAAAGAATCTGCCTGTAATGTGGGAGACTTGGGTTCGATCCCTGGGTTGGGAAGATCCCCTGCAGGAGGGCATGGCGACCCATTCCAGTATTCTTGTCTGGAGAATCCCAATGGACAGAAGAGCCTGGTGGGCTACAGTCCATGGTGTCGTAAAGATTCGGATATGACTGAGTGACTAAGCACAGCACAGCACAGCATGTGAATGTTTTTATCAGCATCGAACCAGAAATCACACCAGCGTCTATTAACACTAGACTATGTGAAAAGTTTGAGGAAAAATACAGCAATACACATAAACACAACACCTACATGCAACAACACAGTTACATCTCCAAAATGTCAAGTTTAGCAAGTTAGGCAAGAACATCTAACATATGAATCCGTTACATAAAATCCAATAACAGTCAAAATGGAATTATACTCTTAGAAAACAGGATTCTGCCTGTTTTAGGGAAAGAGAGAAAGTAGTTATCAGAGGATGAAAACATGTACAAGCCACTGTGTCCTTGTCTTTTGAAGTATTAATAAAATGCTGACTCAAGAGTTAATGATTGGGAAATGTGAAGATACAGAAACAATGGGAAGATGTAGGCCATCAGGCTAGGGAACTGGTAACAAATTTACCAGTTCTACTTGGTTATTTCTACCACAAAGCAGAATCACCAAACTCTTAGTTCCATCAAAGTTATAGATAAAGATTTGACACACATTCCTAAGTTGTTTTTACAGGAAGCAGATCCCCTGCAGATGAAAACTGCTGACCACATGAACACAAACTCGAGACTGGCTGAAATCAGAAAAGAACTGATGCTTGAAACTTTATAATTTGATGCCAGCCAATCCAAGAATTGTCCACAGTTTGATCATGCCCCACTCCTTGAACACTATAAAACTCACTACCGACTCCAGGGTGGGTCCCATGGTCTTGAGGGCATTAGCCCAATGAGGCCCCATTTGCTTGCAAAGCAATAGCATCTATTCTTTTCTGCTACTGCTAAGTCACTTCAGTCGTGTCCGACTCTGTGTGACCCCATAGACGGCAGCCCACCTGGCTCCGCCGTCCCTGGGATTCTCCAGGCAAGAACACTGGAGTGGGTTGTCATTTCTTTCTCCACGCAAAACTTCACTCAAAACTCTGTTTCCCCATTTATAATCAGCACCAGTGAACAGAGGCCAAATTTTGGCAATAAGGAAGCATGTAAGTGTCTTTGGAAATGCTAAAATATATTGTTTTACTAGACATGGGTATGGTTATATGTGATTAATTATTTCTCAATAGTTTAAAACATTGTAAAATATTGCACTGTGGTTTTTTTCAATATGCATTGTTATAATTTTATAAAAAAGAAGTTTAAATAATTAAAAGGATTATTTTTTGTCCAGAAATGTGACTTTTTCAGCATAGAAATCTCTAAGATTTAGCTATTTAATTTTCTAACTTTCCCATAGCAATATAATTTCTAATTATTTTCTAGGCATCTAAAGTTTCTTATTCAAAATTACTCTCCATATTTTCGCCTTAAACATCATGCTGCTTATCTTTTGCATCATATTTCATTTTTATAAACAAATAAACTTCAACCTGGCCTACATTGTTTTCCTTCTTATTTCTTACTTGCATATCTCCTAAACTTCCCTTCAAATGCCTTCTCAGTGCATTTTCATCACCATATATAACTTCCACTTTATCATTTTTGGTCTTATATATGAGATTCTATTTGCATGACCCCTTGTTTCAACAATCTTCCAAGGCAGTTACCATATATCATTCTTTTTGTTTCACTGTACAATTAGGTTTATATATGTGTGTTCAAACCATGCTTTTAAAATTATTTTTAAAACAGAATGTGCTGATAATTTATAATTTCAGTTCTGTATATCCCATATTTTCCATCATTATCCAATTGCCTTCTGTGTATCAATTATTTGAAAACAATGACTAAGTAAGTTTGGAAAATTAGGTAAATCTGTTTACTCTGAGTTCTCTCTAAAGCACATAAGCAATTACAAATAATGGGTGTTTCTCTTCATATGGTGCTATTCATGGTCAGTAGTGAGTATAAATCATCAATACATGGCTGTGGACTATCTCAAGATCTGGGGATTAACATATAATGATCACTGACCTACTTTAATAAATTTACTAATCAGATATGTACTAGATTTAGATTTTTGTGTTTGGACAGGCAAATTCTACCCTTCTAATTAAAAAGTGATTATTAACACTTGTTTCATTTTTTTTAACAAAGCAGAAATGCAATTTTCAAGCATGTTTTCTCTATCATGAAATATATCATGAAATTTTTGTTAAAATATATTTCTCAGGATTTGATACTGATTGCAGAGAAAAAAAGAACACCCTAACATATGATAAATTATAGTTAAGTGCCTGAGTACTTTTGGTAACCTTCTATTAGTTATCTCAGTGTGTTATTAATTTCTCAGAATATTTCATGCATATGTTTTAAAGCGAGTTGGGTTAAAAATATTTCATTTCAGTTATATCAAGTTTAAGCAGTCCAAAAAATACTCTCAGGAAGCATAATTAGATGGTGGCTTATAAAATTGCCTTAACATATAAATAGAACAAAACTAAGTCAAGTGAACAGAGGATAAAGATATGAATGGTTAATGAAAACTCATTTGTATTCTGAGCAGTAATAGTTTAGAAAGAGTTATGAATTTGAAATACATTTAAGCAATATACTTAAAAGATATAGAAACATTTTATGTTTGTTATTGAAATCATGCCATTTTAAATGTCCTTGAAACAACTATGAGCATTGGATGAGAAATATATCCTGCCCAAAGAGAGTGTAAACACTATTTCACATTCTTACCAAATTAAATTAAAACAAGTAAAGGTCAAGGTATCTGGTTATTAGCTGGATATTTTATGAGGACTTTATTCATTACATGTTTTAAAATAAGGACAAGAAAAGTAGTTTTCTGATTCCATGTCTTTGCTTAATAGAAATATGGAGAAACAGCTATGCTAAAATTTAGAAATTATGAGGTTAATGAATCATATCATACTAGTTACAGATTGCTATGACAATATAATGACAGCTTTATAAAAGAATGTGAATCAAGCAAATATGGGAGTCAAACTATCATAATTAACTTGATGTAAGAATGATTGCAATATTCCAGAGAAAATTTTGAAGAAAACACTGATTTATCTGTAGTATCAAAAAATATGAATTTAAATCTTAATTAAAGTTAACAATATAAATATGCTGCCTGGTGTGTACATACATAATTTAGCAAAACATAAGGTTAAAATATTTGAAATATTGAAAATTATTATGGAAAATACATTTTCGATTATTGTTAACATCACTTAAAACAAAGTTTATTTCTTTAATCATTCCAATACCACAAAAAGAAGAATGGTAGCAAAAGCAAAAGCTAGAAAGAGAAAGACTCATCATATTTTTAAAGACTTGTATTTCAGTGTAAAATACATGTTAATAATAAAATACTGGTGAGTCTACAAAGCTTCCCTGGTGGCTCAGACAGTAAAGAATCTGCCTGCAATGCAGGAGACCTGGGTTCAATCCCTGGGTGGGGAAGAGCCCCTGGAGAAAGGCAGACAAACTCACTCCAGTATACTTGCCTGGAGAATTCCCATGGACAGAGGAGTCTGGCAGGCTACAGTCTATGGGGTCACAAAGAGTCAGATATCACTGAGTGACTAAGCACACAATAAGTCAAAAAAGAAGGCAATTATTTAATATTTTTTGCCCAAGTTAGCTAGCTAGTTCAGTCGCTCAGTCGAGTCTGACTCTTTGTGACCCCATGAATCGCAGCACGCAAGGCCTCCATGTCCATCACCAACTCCTGGAGTTCACTCAGACTCACATCCATCGAGTCAGTGATGCCATCCAGCCATCTCATCCTCTGTCGTCCCCTTCTCCTCCTGCCCCCAGTCCCTCCCAGCATCAGGGTCTTTTCCAATGAGTCAATTCTCTGCATGAGGTGGCCAAAGTATTGGAGTTTCAGCTTCAGCATCGGTCCTTCCAATGAACACCCAGGACTGATCTCCTTTAGGATGGACTCGCTGGGTCTCTTTGCAGTCCGTGGGACTCTCAAGAGTCTTCTCCAACACCACAGTTCAAAAGCATCAATTCTTCGGCGCTCAGCTTTCTTCACAGTCCAAATTTCACATCCATACATGACCACTGGAAAAACCATAGCCTTGACTAGATGGACCTTTGTTGGCAAAGTAATATCTCTGCTTTTCGATATGCTATTTAGGTTGGTCATAACTTTTCTTCCAGGGAGTAAGCATCTTTTAAGTTCATGGCTGCAGTCACCATCTGCAGTGATTTTGGAGCACCCCCCCAAAAATGTCTGACACTATTTCCTCTGTTTCCTCATCTATTTCCCGTGAAGTGATGGGACCAAATGCCATGATCTTCGTTTTCTGAATGTTGAGCTTTAAGTCAACTTTTTCACTCTCTTCTTTCACTTTCATCAAGAGGCTTTTTAGTTCCTCTTTACTTTTTGCCATAAGGGTGGTGTCATCTGCATATCTGGGGTTAGTAAAGTAATTCCCAAAGCCAGGCTTCAGCAATACGTGAACTGTGAACTTCCAGATGTACAAGCTGGTTTTAGAAAAGGCAGAGGAACCAGAGATCAAATTGCCAACATCCGCTGGATCATCAAAAAAGCAACAGAGTTCCAGAAAAACATCTATTTCTGCTTTATTGATTATGCCAAAGCCTTTGACTGTGTGGATCACAATAAACTGTGGAAAATTCTTCAAGAGATGGGAATACCAAACCAGCTGACCTGCCTCTTGAGAAACCTATACACACATCAGGAAGCAACAGTTAGATTTCAGTCTGTAGGCAGTATCAGATGTTTGGTGAATTTGTGAAGCAACTGAAATTTTCTCACATTGCTAGTAGTAGTGTATAATGGTATTGGGCTTCGCAGGTGGCTCAGTGGTAAAGAATATACCTGCAATGCAGGAGCCAGGGATCCCATCCCTGGGTGAGGAAAATCTCCTGGAGCAGGTAATGGCAACCCACCCCATTATTATATACCCCACCCAGTATTCTTGCCTAGGAATTTCCATGGCCAGACGAGAGGTGTGGGGTGCAGGGCGAGGAGCTACAGTCCATGGGGTAGCAAAATAGTCCTAACAACTTAGCAACTAAACAACAACATAATGGTACACTCATTTTGAGAAACACTTCAGGCATCTGGTGGGAACAGGGCCCCACACAGACCGTCACTTACCTAGAAAGCCTTCAGTAGCAGTGGCCGGAAAGTAGCAGGAAGTGGTTGCATAAAAGGGCTGACACACAAGGCTCTTTAGGCACACATGGTGTTATTTTCTGAAAATACCGTGAAATGATCTATCAGTGCTCAAAACCCCCACTGAACAGTACCACCAGCTGTGTGCAGAGGGAAACGTGGTTTATGAAGTGGCCAAAGCTTCCAGCATTCTTCCTGGACCAGCCTCCCTCCACCTGCACCTTGCCTTTCTGCCCCTAGCATCCTTAGCAGATCCCTAATCCACCCATTCCCTGATGCCACTCTGATGGTAGAAAAGGGCCAGGTGGGCATAATTTTTCTTGTTCACTAAGAGGAAGTTCTGGAACCTCAACCACACATAAAAGCTGAGGACTGATCTGCTGTTTGCTAACGCACATCCAGCTAGTCCTGCGCCTGTGACGCTAGACACACTGGCAACTTCCAGTGGGTGGCTGAGGAGAGGGAGGCTGGGTTGCGTGTGGTAAAGTGAGCTCTCCCACATGCCAGCTGAGAGACACAGAATCCCAATCCTTTTAGATTCAGTCAGTTCAGTTGCTCAGTCTTGTCCAATTCTTTGCAACCCCATGAACCGCTGCATGTAGTCAAGGCGATGGTTTTTCCAGTGGTCATGTATGGATGTGAGAGTTGGACTGTGAAGAAAGCTGAGCACCAAAGAATTGATACTCTTGACCTGTGGTGTTGGAGAAGACACTTGCGAGTCCCTTGGACTGCAAGGAGAGCCAACCAGTCCATCCTAAAGGAGATCAGTCCTGGGTGTTCTTTGGAAGGAATGATGCTGAAGCTGAAACTCCAATCTTTGGCCACCTCATGTGAAGAGTTGACTCACTGGAAAAGACCCTGATGCTGGGAGGGACTGGGGGCAGGAGAAGAAGGGGACGACAGAGGATGAGATGGCTGGATGGCATCACTGACTCGATGGATGTGAGTCTGAGTGAACTCCAGGAGTTGGTGATGGACAGGGAGGCCTTGCGTGCTGCAATTCATGGGGTCGCAAAGAGTCAGACATGACTGAGCGACTGAACTGAACTGAACCGTAGCACGTGGCTCTCTCTGGGGTGCAATTGAATGAAAATAACAGTCTCAAAAAATGCTTTAGAAATAAAAGCCATATAGCTACCTTCTTAGTGACAACAATAATCTAATATAATCTGTGTGCTCAATCCTGTCTGACTCTTTGTGACCCCATGGACTATAGCCTGCTCTCTGTCCATGGAATCTTCCAGGTGAGAATACTTAAATGAATTGCCCTTTCCTTCTCCTGGGGATCTTCCCAACACATGGATCAAACCTGCGTTGCTTGTCTCTCCTCTTCTGCATTGGCAGGGGGATTCTTTACCACTACACCATAATATTAGTAGAACATTTTCAGAGAAAGCAGATTACTATAGTTGGAGGCCCCAGATGGTTACATATAAAAAAACAAGCGAACAAAGTCCCACGGATTTAAACTTAAGTTTTTGTTTTTGTTCTTTTCTTCTTTGAAATTAAAGAGATGTACCCAAGCCAAGTTATGCCAGCTTTATTTATTTTACGTATATAAGCCTAGATGCAGCCATTTGGTAAAAGAAGTAGAAAATATCAATGAAAATTACATCTAACGGTTTTAACATGGGTTGCTTTTCTTAATCTGTGCCTTAATTTTAAACTGTCAAAGGTGTATGTCTGCAAGTAAAAGCTGTGCTTTAACTGAGATAACTGAAAGTTATGAAGCTCGTTTGGCTTTAGTGTAGAAATAGTTCTTACTAGCACAGAGAAAATAAAATTTTCTATATAAATTTTTTGATTTCATGGTAATTCTGGCTATTTTAATTGTATATTACTTGAAAGAAAAAGATCAAGTTTCCAGCTGTTTTCAAGAGTGATGGATTGCTATTCAAATGTTTAAATTCAGATCTTGCGCTTTACATTGTTGACACTTAAGAAACAAGGCATGTTAATTCTGAAGTGGCTCATTTTTAAGAGGCCATCTGCAATCACACTGGGTGGTTTGCAGGCAGTTGGTATTAAAAAATCACTCAGCTCATTAGTAGTCCAATTAGCTGATATGTAGTGCAGCACTCTGGCAAGTTGTCTGGACTGCCATGTAAAATCTAGGCAGAGTCTCAGCTATGGAAACTGCTAGAGACAAGAAGCAAGTGGACATCCCAGTGCAGAAAATTACCTGCAAGCTATTCTTCAAATGTTAATGAATCATCTAACATTCTACTGAGAATATATAATTTATCTAGATAGGTATCCTAATCAGATTGTGATATCACTCCAAGTCACTATTAATATCTGATATATTTGTGTTAAGTCACCTTAGTCATGTCCCATTCTTTGAGACCCTGTAGACTGTAGCCCACCAGGCTCCTCTGTCCATGGAATTCTCCAGGCAAGAATACTGGCATGGATTGCCCTCTTCCCTCTTCCAGGAGATCTTCCTAAACCAGAGTTTGAATCCACGTCTGTAATATCTCCTGCACTGGCAGGTGAGTTCTTTACCACTTGCACCACCTAGGAACCCCTCACATACATATAGTTTTTATAAACAAATGCAGAAAATAAGGCCTGGTAAAATTCTTCTTGAATCACAGGTATTAGCATGAGAAGTCTTTCTACAAAACTGCTGACAGGGACAGAATACTCACTACCTCACCTGCTACTGCGGTCACTTCAGTCGTGTCTGACTCTGTGCGACCCCATAGACAGCAGCCCACCAGGCTCCCCCGTCCCTGGGATTCTCCAGGCAAGAACACTGGAGTGGGTTGCCATTTCCTTCTCCAATGCATGAAAGTGAAAAGTGAAAGGGAAGTCATTCAGTCGTGTCTGACTTTTAGCGACCCCCATGGACTGCAGCCTACCAGGCTCCTCCATCATGGAATTTTCCAGGCAAGAGTATTGGAATGGGGTGCCATTGCCTTCTCCGCACTACCTCACCTAGGCAACCCCAATTGTTTGAAATTTCTTTCCATATTGAGATGAAATCTAACTTCCATGCAACTTCCACTTATGGGTCCTTTGGAGCTACAGAGAATAAATTTAGTCTATTTTCCACATTGCTCTTCTTCAGATAGTGGAAGACAGCTCTCAACTGGGTATGAGGTTTAAAAATACCCTGTTAGTGAATGAGTTAGTTAATGTTCTTTTTGTTGCAAGCAACACAAATAAATTCTGATTAGTTTTTTTCTGACTAGTTTAAGTCAAGAAAAAAAAAATTTATTTTTTTTTAAAAGAGACAATGGGTTTCCTGAGGTAGAAGGAGGAATTAAACAACCCAGGCCTGGGAAGGAGGAATCCATGAATTGTTCAGGAAATTTCAAGAGCAGCAGTCAGAAGCTGTTGTTTCTAACCACCATTATTTACTTTTAACGTATATTGAATTCACGACAAATTTTGATGTTTTGGTATGCATATGTACTTTTTAAAAATGAAGATCAGTTTAGTTTGAGGAAAAAAAAATTAAGCCTCTTCAGTTATGGTCTGAGATGTGTTATGCTATATTTTATTTCAAACACAATGGTGCGACAAATGAAACATCCTTTGTGCCTCTAAGTAAAACTTCCACACTTGAATTGATGGACATTATGAACCAAAATTAAGCAAAAAATAATGAGTGCTCATAAACTAATGATTGTGTTTCAAAAGGAGAATAAAGAATACATTTTCATGGAACATAACCAAAATTTCATTGACTGAAAGCATACCAAATGATTTTACATCAAGCACTAATTCTCAAGTAACGTTTCAGTCGACTTATATCACATAAGTAGGTAAAGAAAAGAATACCTAAACCAAAACACACATATTCACTCTGGCAATGAAAAGAAGAAGAGTTTTTAAACATTTGTATTTCTGTTTATTTATCTACAGGAAGATACACTCATTTACCTGAGGTTTGTGAAGACATGACTAGGAGGCAAAAAAGGAGTATCTCTGACTTCTAGCCTGCAGAACTATGAGAAAATAAATTTTCCTTTTAAGCCATCCAGTCTGTCATACACTGTTGTGGCAGTTCTAGTAATTTAATACAAGTTTACAGCAAGAAACAACAGTGTAAGTGCTGTTTTAGTAATATTAATGAAAATTGTTTTGTGTTTCTATTACTGTGGTCAGATTTACTTGGTATCTCTAATTAATTCCTTGATAATATTTTATGATTATAATATAAAATTGCATATAAATGTATATGGGCTTCCCTGGTGGCACTAGTGGTAAAGAATCTGCCTCCCAATGCAGGAGACCTAAGAGACACAGGTTTGGTCCCTAGATTGGGGAGATCCCCTGAAGGAAGGCATGCAATCAACTCCAGTATTCTTGCCCAGAGAATTCCCATGGACAGAAGAGCCTGGCAGACTACAGTTTACGGGGTGACAAAGAGTTGGACATGACTGAAGTGACTTAACATGCATACCAGTATATATTATTTTAAAAGGAGTAATAATACATCCAAAGTGTTCTATACTTAGATTATTTTCCCTAAAGATATCTTAATAGGATTGTTAAAGTTTCAGTACAAGACAAGTCTAGCAGACATTGAAGATTACATTTTTTTCCTGATTGTCATTAAAATAGAACATGACTAATTGGCTAATTTTATAATCAGTGCTGTTATCATTGCATTTAACATCAAACATAATATTTATTTTGCTGATGTTAGCAATTGCATTATCCCGGTTGTTCATTGGGGATAAATGTCTTTAATTTTAATTTCTTACACAGTGTGTTTTTCTGGCTTTTTTTTTTTTTTTAAATCATGGCAATTCTGGTTTTATGGAATGTTCTTCCCTTTTCAAGTTTTTGAAAGTATTTGAGAAGCACTGGTATGATTATTCTTTATATGTTTGATATAATTCACTAGTGAAGCCATCCGGTCCTGGGCCTTGAAATGATTTTCAAATTAGAAACAAAAAAATAAAAATAAGGAATACTTTCATAGTTTATCATGTTAAAATCTCAAAGTGTGGTTGAGTCAGTGTGTTAAACATTATAATAAATCAATACTTTAAAATATCAGTTTGCCTCACGTAAAAATCATACAATTTACTTCAATAATGATTTAAAATAACTTGTAATAAATCTATATACTATCCTTGATTTTCCAGATTTACATGGTACAAAATGGTTGTTATGAGTTGATGCTATGAGTTGTTACAAGTGTTCCTCTGAAAAGTATATGTTGGAGACCCAGCACCCAATAGTTCAAAATGTAACCTCCTGGAAGACAGGATCCTTACAGAGATTAAGTTAAAATGAGGTCATTATAGTGGATATTAATCCAATATGACTGGTGTCTCTATTAAGAGGGAAAATTTGGACACAGAGCCATTCGCATGATGAGGATGATAAAAAGATGATAAGAATTTAGCTTTCTATGAGCCAAGAAGAAAGGTGTGGGTCAGATCCTTCCCTCTTAGACCTCAGAAAGTGCATCTTGATTTTGGACTTTTAACTTACATTCCGAAACAACAAATATCTGTTGTTGAAGCTGCCCAGCTTGAGATGCACGTATCCTCCTCTTTTCAAATGTTCACTTTACACTACTTCACTTTTACAAAAGACCCGCATTAGTACCTGTTTTCACTAACTCAAAAAGGATTCAAAGAGAATTTTCACAAATAAAGGTGAAAAGTGAAAACAATGCTCAGCATCGGTTTTGTAGTCAGCAGTGACTGAGGCAAGATGCATCCTGAGCAACAAGTGCCGCAGCAGCAGAGTGGGACTGCCAATCTCCTGGCCTGGAAACTACACTCGGCATCACGACTTCAAACTGACACGGCTTTGAAGTGTGTCTGTGAGCATTTGTGCTTTATCTCTGTTTATTTTGTGCATCAGTTAGTAAGATATGACCAAAGGTAGCTGTATCTTCTATTTCCTGTATGCCATTTCAACTTAAGAAAGATATCATAAGACCGTTCTACTTTTGGATATTGGGGAAACCTGTACTTCTTTATTTATTTATTTTTACTTTACAATACTGTATTGGTTTTGCCATACATCAACATGAATCTGCCACGGGTATACATGAGTTCCCAATCCTGAATCCCCCTCCCGCCTCCCTACCCATACCATCTCTCTGAGTCATCCCAGTGCACCAGCCCCAAGCATCCCATATCCTGAATAGAACCTAGACTGGCGATTCAATTCTCATGTTAGTCCTAGAAATTTAATAAATTGGTGTTTATAAAGTATCTACAGAGTGAGGTCATCATTTTATTTCACATGTAACTAAACTATCACACTATAATATTGAAATATAAATGCATTTTCTAATAATGAACAGTACAATTTAGATTGAGGTATATATTGTATTTGCACTGAGAGACACATATGGTTACAGATATACATATTGCTTTTCAAATGAACTTGACAAATTAAGCAAATTAAGGACTTTAAATTAAAGTTGTATTCCACTGTATTTAGGAAGAAGAGTTGTTTTTCTTTTGCTTAATTACAGGAAAAGAAAATTACATTTTAAAGCATCTATGATATATTCAGACCCTCATGATTTCACTTTGATAAACATGAAAGACTAGGAAAAACTGAAAATCTTTCTTACCTACAGAGAATACTGTTTATTTTTCTTTTAACTTAGAACTAGTAGTCCTGAAAAGTTTAGTTGGCCATAAGTATGATTTGAATCAAACAAGTGAAAGATAAACATTTTCCAAGTCGCCAAATGCTCCACGATAAGAAATCTGATGAAAATTGAATCAAGTGTCATTTCTCAAATAATCCTATACTAAACATGTAAAGTTCTTCTCAATAGCCTTCATAAATATTGTGATGATTATGACTGTTTCTATGGTATAGCAATTTTTAAAACATAAGGAGAGGAAAAAATGTTTTACAATTAATTATTCAGAGCTAATATCAAACAGAGTCTCATATGAACTTTACACTTTTCCCTCCATTGCTTCTGAAAAGTTCAGAGCTATTTGACTTGGTTTTCTATGGTTTCAATCATTGGGGTGGAAACACTCCCTTAAATGAATTCTTCAGGCTATTAGCTTAGATGTGCCCCATTTATTTGTGCTCTGCTATTTTCTTGTTGTATATTAGAGACTATGTAAGTAGATTCTATTACTTTCCATTACTCTCTGACCATTCAGTCTGTGATTTTGTAACTAAGGAATTTTATTATAAGATCAAAGAAACCTGTATCTAAAACATATTTTTAAAGGCATAGAATATGTACCTAAATGTTTAAAATGCTTTGCTTTAGCACTATTTGAGGTGTCTAGATGTCAAACAAACTAAATAACGGGTTATAAAAATTTCTAAGGATCATGTTATGTTAAAAGACAATCATCACAGCAGTGTGTTCAAAGTCACTATATAACAATTCGGTTCAAGATTTTTCACTAGCATTTTGCCTTGAGACTTGGCATAGACATTTTCTAAGGAAGTATATTCATCAACTATTTTATTTCCTTGAGTACACTATGAAACATATGAGAAAAGAAAAACACAGCTTTATGTGTGCATTCATATATGAATTTGTATCTGGTTATGTGATTGTATTTATAAACAAATTAACTCCATCTTATTTAGTGTTTGTTAGCAACTAATAGATATGAAGGTTGTATCCTATTTGCAAGCGAACAAGTTAGCCTGCTACAGTTTCACATATATACTGGAGAAAGGCATGAAAAGCTGCGTCAGGGACAAGGCACTTATTACTCAGAGCAAGAAAATTTGCAGAACACCAACACTTTCTTGTGCCAACTCTCCGAACCTAAGCTCCTACAATGTGATGAGAAGAAAAGCAAGATATACCCCCCCAAATCAATGCTACATTAAAGGAGAGGAATTCTCTGTTTAGGAAATTCAAATTGTTATACTGTGCCGTTGGGCTTCCCTGGTGGCTCAGACAGCAAAGAATCTGCCTGCTATGCAGGGGAATTCTTTACTATCAGAGCTACCAGGGAAGCCCCATTTGGTATGTAAATCTGGAAATAAATTGTTTACTAAATATAAAGAAACATGTAAGAGGTTATTGGGTTCATGTTTCACCTTATGCAGAGTTGTAAACTACTCACGACATCATTTGTATACAAAATTCAATGACTAGAATTTTACCAATATATTTTGGAGATATTATTGAAATTATTTTTGGCAGAGAAAGAAAATTTTCAAGTTATTTTATTTGTACATTAAGCCCAGTTATTTATCTCTGACAACTAGAACATTTATGTAAATAAATGTCACCTGTAGTGTTCATCTGGGCCTCTGAAGTGGCTCACCAGTAAAGAATCTGCCTGTAATGCAGGAGACATGGGTTCAACTCCTGTGTTGGGAAGATCCCCTGGAGGAGGTCCTGACAATCCAGTACAGTATTCTTGTCTGAGGAATTCCATGGACAGAGAAGCCTGGTGGGCTACAGTCTATAGGGTCACAATGGACTCCACTTTTGTTGAGGTAGACACAACTAAAGTGATTGAGCACACATGCTCACATAGGTAGCATTTATTTTATCCAGGTTAATAAATCCTAGACATTTAATTAGGGGCTTCCCTAGGAGCTCAACTGGTAAAGAAACTGCCCACAATGCTGAGACCCCAGTTCGATTCCTGGATTGGGAAGATTCCCTGGAGGAGGGAATGGCAACTCACTCCAGTATGCTTGCCTGAAGAATCCCCATGGACAGAGGAGCCTGGTAGGCTCATGTGTTTTTTTTCTAAATAAGTTTCTGAATGGAATTTTTTTGAATTTTCCCCAGATTACTATATGTATTTTAAAGAATACTGTACTATTCACTTTTATTTCCTGTTCTAGTCATTTTGTCACTTGTAATAAAATAGAAAATGTTAATTGTTGAAGTGTACCAGACATTGACATAGCTGGGCCATACACATTCAACAATGTATGTAGTTTTGATTTTGTGTTGCCATGATTCTTACATACATCCATCTTACTATCTATGAAAGAGAGTCATTAAATAGCAATAAAAAATATAAAGATCACATAGATATGTGTATACACATATGTGTGAGTATATATATATATATATATATATTTGTGTGTTTAATTTTGTTGCATAGATGTATAAATATGGTGAATTGGGCTTGTCTGACTGAACCCCAACTCAAGCTTACATGACCTAACCCCCCCTAATGTAAGCCCACTATTATATTGGGTATACCATAGCATTTAAAACATACATTGTCACTACAATTTAAATAACTGAAACCTCCACATTACACAAATTAAGAATCAACTCAATATAATAAGACACTAGAAGACTATGGGGTTAAGAGAACCAGATGTATATTGCGAGTTTGCTCCTGAGAAATAAGACAAACTGGAGTCTATGAACTTGGAAAACAACAAAATCCCATGAAATGAGAGGAGCAAAAGAAAGATCAATGAATAGCTTAGTTAGTGGATATTAATGAAGAAGAAAAAAAGATAAATCAGTGACCAAAAGAGCATAAATAGAATAGTTATCATAAATGCAAATATTAGATAAAGAATAAACAAATAAAATAAATTTGTAATGGTAGTAAAATCTTGAAACTGGTTGGAGGTAACAGAAGAAAAAAAAAAAAAAACTGCCATTAATCAAAGAGTTGCAATATTTGTAAATAAATTGCAAGCAACTCATATTCTGTAATATATGACAAATAAAAATAGAGAATTACTAGGCAGTATTTAATTGAAGAATGAAGCTATTTCAGCATTGTATGTTATAAATTAAACATGAAAAAACTAAAGCTCCAATTTGCAATGATTATCAAATTAGATACTGAAGAATGTCAATGAATTCTGATGCTAATTTTTGGTAAAAATCAACAATATTAAAATAAAATGAAATATCACGAACTATTGTAGGCTTCCCATATTGCTCAGATGGTAAAGAATTTGCCTGCAATTCAGGAGAACTGGGTTTGATCCCTGGTTTGGGAAGACCCCCTGGACGAGGGCATGGCAAACCTCTCCAGTATTCTTGCTTGGAAAATCCCCATGGACAGAGGGGCCTGGCATGCTGCAGTCCATGGGGTCACAGAGAGTCATACATGCCTGAGTGACTAAGCACATTGTAGACTACTTAGATTTAAAAATTTTTAAAAATACTAAATAAAACATTATACTCAATAGCAAAGTTTAAATTTATCTGTTAAATCAACAAAAATCTAAGAATTTTTATCAATACTAGTTTGAACAATAAACCAGCTTTCCTATCGAAATCAGACATTTGAGGAAGTCTAACTACTGCGAAGCTTATAGAGTGAATCAGCAACATTTAGTAATCTTGAAAATACTTCTATTTACCAGCAATTTTGCTTTTAGCCATATTGTCTAAGGAATCCTTGCACACACATGTCGGGATATGTGTGATACTGTTTATAGAAGTAAAATTTGGAAAAACATGACTTATCCACTAATATGGGACAAGATCATCAAATTATAGGACATTTTAAAGTAGAATGCTATATGGCAGCTAAAGAATAGACCATAACCATACTACATATTTTAATATTATTGATCTTAAAGCAAAATGTTAATCAAAGAATCAAGAGTTGTCAGGATATGTACATGTGAAAACACACAGGCCAAGTTTAAACACACATAAGCACACAAATAAAGCCTATGTGTGATTTATCAATGTGTATACAGCAGCAGCATAAAAACAAAACTTTGTGTTCTCTGTGGACCATGGCTAGTGTTCAAGAAGATAAGATTAGATGAGCAGGTGTGTTTCTTCAGGTCTCTCCTGATTCAGGGAGAGAGGTTAGGGTCCTGCCTTTTTTCTTCACTTGGCTGTTGTTGACAGACTGCAGGTAAGCGTTATTTCCACTGATGAGAAACTTCACCTTGTCTGGACACAGTCAACTGTGATCTCCACGCCTACTGGGCCAGAAAGAGAAAGATATTTCAGTCTTGCCCTGACTCTGACTTTAACCCGAGTCCAGGATTTATTTCCCATTTGTTCTCATGCTAATTTATTTGCGTGACTTCCATAGCCAATCTAATAAAGATCATACCCTCAAATGTTAAAAATGATTGAGACACAGTGAAGGCAGAGGTGAATATCTGGATATCTCAAATTAACACCTGAGAAAGTTTTTTCAGAATTTTTTTAAAGGCAAAAGATGAGCTCTACATATCGAGCAAAATACACAATCATAAAATATGACATAATAATGTTAATTTTGATCCACTGTATTGATTTCAAAAGTGTTTCATTTTTATAGAACCATGCATTTACTGGAAAGGAATGAAAACAAAAGATTATCTGCACTAGCTAATTCTCCATACTTTGACATTCACTAAAGTTTTTCTTCATTATCTGTTTAACAACTCAGTGATAAGTATCCTACCATTCTCACCCTGGAGGTAACCTTCTGAAGCTATTACAGGGTAGCAGTTCTAATTATTGCAAAGCTTTTATGATATTACACACATCTGCTTTGCAACAATTTCTACTCTTCAGAGCCACAGGTAAAATATCTAAATTCTATTTGCAAAGGAAGCATTTTAAATATCTGAAATATCATATTTGTCTGAAATTTCACCCAGTCTACTAAGAATCTTCTCCCTTAGAACTCCTATAACAAGGTTTCTTTCCTCTCTATCCTTACTGCTATCACTTGGAAGAAATCCAGCTTAACACTATCTTGTTAAATCGTGCTTATGAGTACTATGTGTGACAGTTCAGTTGAAGTCTGAGAATCAGACAAAGAGCAGACACATTAGAATTGTGTGAAAAATGTTTACCTTTTAATGGTGTTATCATGATTAATCTATTTCTCTCTCTCTCTCTCTTTCTAAAAAGAACCAAATGTACTGTTTGCCTGTGTTTTGCATCTAGTTTCTTGTGCAAAGCACAGAAAAAAATTTTCTCTACAGCTAGTAGGCTTAAATTTCTTTATTGTTTTTGCAATCAGATTATAATGGTGAGCCTTTAAATTGTACTTTATATGAACTATTCCACCCAATAACTGTACAATTTTTAAAACTATATGTTTTTACAAATTTCAGGTTTTTGAAAAAATGTTATCAACGTGTCATCTTTACTAATTAGGTATTTTCTCTGCCGATTTAAACAATGTCTTCCTAAATCCAATTTTTTTGAAAAGAGAAAGTTGAGGAGAGAGATTTACTAAATTGATCTCTTTCTTTGTATTATGCATTGGAGAAGGAAATGTCAACCCACTCCAGTGTTCTTGCCTGGAAAATCCCAGGGACGGGGGAGCCTGGTGGGCTGCCATCTATGGGGTCGCACAGAGTCGGACACAACTGAAGTGATTTAGCAGCAGCAGCAGCAGGCATAATATTCACTTTCAGTTTCCTTTCAGTGGTTAACTATGAATTTATTTAAATGATTTATGTGTGTTAGTTGCTCAATTGTATCCAACTCTGCAACCCATGGACTGTAGCCTGACAAGCTTCTCTCTTCACGGGATTCTCCAGGCAAGAGTACTGGAGTGGGTTGCCATTTCCTTCTCCAAAATGATTTATGGTTGAGCTCAGATTTTTTTCAAATATCTGAAGTAGAGTCTCACTAATGACTTAACATTGATAATGCTGTTTAATAGTTCCTCTTTCTTCCATCTTCTTCCTATTTTTATTGATCCCATTTCCTCTTGTCAGATAAAATTTCCTAAGACTCGACTCTCACTAAAATGTTGACCAACTGAGAAGCTGTATCTAGTGTAAGAGCCTCATTATTAGTTGTGCCATAATCACCATAAAATTTTCTCATCTTTCCAATCAAAACTGAGGAAATCCTCTGAATTTAATGATTTTAACCATTCTTAAACTTCTGAAGTTGAATGCAGCCCTCTTAAGTTACAGACCTCTGACTTGCTGTTGTTTAGTCGCTATGCTGTGTCCAGCTCTTTTGCAACCCCATGAACTGTAAACCAGGCTCCTCTGTCCATGGAATTTCCAAGGCAAGAATACAGGAGTGGGCTGCTATTTCCTTCACCAAGGGATTTTCCTGATGCAGGTATCGAACCTGCGTCTCCTGCATTGGCAGGCACATTCTTTACCAGTGGCTTACCTCTGTTGTAAATGACAAAAATAGCAAGTTATTAGTTACTATGTTGGATGGAATTTAGAGATCAACACTTTATACAAAATAAGTTATGCTAATAAAACTTTCATAATTTCTACTTAATAGTTCCATCTGGAAAGTAAAGCCAGGATTTAAACCCAGGTCTTGCTCATTCAGTTACTGTGTTTGCAATTGTTCTACTGTTTCCTGTAACCTCCCAGAGTATTTTGTCATTTACTTGCACTTTATCCTTTTACAGTAAGTGATACCTAGGGTTATATCCAAGTTCTTTAGGCAGTTCATGAAAAAACAAACAAACAAAAAAAACTTCCCTCTTTCTCTTTGTTGTGGCTTTCTCTAATTTCTCTACTGCTCACACTGTCCTTCCCTTTTTCTTCAAACCTTTGTTCCTCTTTCTCTTCCTTTCACCCAATTTATAGTTAAACACTGGATAGAGTTAAAAAAGTTAACTTTTCAAATTTTCTCATCAAAAATTGAGGAAGAGTTGGCCCAATTTTCCCTTATTTATTATTTTTCCTTACATTATCCTTAATTTCCTGAATTGATGCTTAAAATGTCATGAATAAAGCACTGGGTAGTTCCAAATAGTAATACTTGTTTTACTATTAGTTTTATTTTTATTTATTTTTTTAAATTTTACTTTATTTTACTTTACAGTACTGTATTGGTTTTGCCACACATCAACATGAATCCGCCATGAGTGTACACGAGTTCTCAATCCTGAACCCTCCTTCCACCTCCCTCCCCATACCATCTCTCTGGGTCATCCCCATGCACCAGCCCCAAGCATCCTGTTTCCTGAATCAAACCTAGATTGGCGATTTGTTTCTTACATAATATTATACATGTTTCAATGCCATTCTCCCAAATCATCCCACCCTCTCCCTCTCCTACAGAGTCCAAAAGTCTGTTCTATACATCTGTGTCTCTTTTNGACATAATAATGTTAATTTTGATCCACTGTATTGATTTCAAAAGTGTTTCATTTTTATAGAACCATGCATTTACTGGAAAGGAATGAAAACAAAAGATTATCTGCACTAGCTAATTCTCCATACTTTGACATTCACTAAAGTTTTTCTTCATTATCTGTTTAACAACTCAGTGATAAGTATCCTACCATTCTCACCCTGGAGGTAACCTTCTGAAGCTATTACAGGGTAGCAGTTCTAATTATTGCAAAGCTTTTATGATATTACACACATCTGCTTTGCAACAATTTCTACTCTTCAGAGCCACAGGTAAAATATCTAAATTCTATTTGCAAAGGAAGCATTTTAAATATCTGAAATATCATATTTGTCTGAAATTTCACCCAGTCTACTAAGAATCTTCTCCCTTAGAACTCCTATAACAAGGTTTCTTTCCTCTCTATCCTTACTGCTATCACTTGGAAGAAATCCAGCTTAACACTATCTTGTTAAATCGTGCTTATGAGTACTATGTGTGACAGTTCAGTTGAAGTCTGAGAATCAGACAAAGAGCAGACACATTAGAATTGTGTGAAAAATGTTTACCTTTTAATGGTGTTATCATGATTAATCTATTTCTCTCTCTCTCTCTCTTTCTAAAAAGAACCAAATGTACTGTTTGCCTGTGTTTTGCATCTAGTTTCTTGTGCAAAGCACAGAAAAAAATTTTCTCTACAGCTAGTAGGCTTAAATTTCTTTATTGTTTTTGCAATCAGATTATAATGGTGAGCCTTTAAATTGTACTTTATATGAACTATTCCACCCAATAACTGTACAATTTTTAAAACTATATGTTTTTACAAATTTCAGGTTTTTGAAAAAATGTTATCAACGTGTCATCTTTACTAATTAGGTATTTTCTCTGCCGATTTAAACAATGTCTTCCTAAATCCAATTTTTTTGAAAAGAGAAAGTTGAGGAGAGAGATTTACTAAATTGATCTCTTTCTTTGTATTATGCATTGGAGAAGGAAATGTCAACCCACTCCAGTGTTCTTGCCTGGAAAATCCCAGGGACGGGGGAGCCTGGTGGGCTGCCATCTATGGGGTCGCACAGAGTCGGACACAACTGAAGTGATTTAGCAGCAGCAGCAGCAGGCATAATATTCACTTTCAGTTTCCTTTCAGTGGTTAACTATGAATTTATTTAAATGATTTATGTGTGTTAGTTGCTCAATTGTATCCAACTCTGCAACCCATGGACTGTAGCCTGACAAGCTTCTCTCTTCACGGGATTCTCCAGGCAAGAGTACTGGAGTGGGTTGCCATTTCCTTCTCCAAAATGATTTATGGTTGAGCTCAGATTTTTTTCAAATATCTGAAGTAGAGTCTCACTAATGACTTAACATTGATAATGCTGTTTAATAGTTCCTCTTTCTTCCATCTTCTTCCTATTTTTATTGATCCCATTTCCTCTTGTCAGATAAAATTTCCTAAGACTCGACTCTCACTAAAATGTTGACCAACTGAGAAGCTGTATCTAGTGTAAGAGCCTCATTATTAGTTGTGCCATAATCACCATAAAATTTTCTCATCTTTCCAATCAAAACTGAGGAAATCCTCTGAATTTAATGATTTTAACCATTCTTAAACTTCTGAAGTTGAATGCAGCCCTCTTAAGTTACAGACCTCTGACTTGCTGTTGTTTAGTCGCTATGCTGTGTCCAGCTCTTTTGCAACCCCATGAACTGTAAACCAGGCTCCTCTGTCCATGGAATTTCCAAGGCAAGAATACAGGAGTGGGCTGCTATTTCCTTCACCAAGGGATTTTCCTGATGCAGGTATCGAACCTGCGTCTCCTGCATTGGCAGGCACATTCTTTACCAGTGGCTTACCTCTGTTGTAAATGACAAAAATAGCAAGTTATTAGTTACTATGTTGGATGGAATTTAGAGATCAACACTTTATACAAAATAAGTTATGCTAATAAAACTTTCATAATTTCTACTTAATAGTTCCATCTGGAAAGTAAAGCCAGGATTTAAACCCAGGTCTTGCTCATTCAGTTACTGTGTTTGCAATTGTTCTACTGTTTCCTGTAACCTCCCAGAGTATTTTGTCATTTACTTGCACTTTATCCTTTTACAGTAAGTGATACCTAGGGTTATATCCAAGTTCTTTAGGCAGTTCATGAAAAAACAAACAAACAAAAAAAACTTCCCTCTTTCTCTTTGTTGTGGCTTTCTCTAATTTCTCTACTGCTCACACTGTCCTTCCCTTTTTCTTCAAACCTTTGTTCCTCTTTCTCTTCCTTTCACCCAATTTATAGTTAAACACTGGATAGAGTTAAAAAAGTTAACTTTTCAAATTTTCTCATCAAAAATTGAGGAAGAGTTGGCCCAATTTTCCCTTATTTATTATTTTTCCTTACATTATCCTTAATTTCCTGAATTGATGCTTAAAATGTCATGAATAAAGCACTGGGTAGTTCCAAATAGTAATACTTGTTTTACTATTAGTTTTATTTTTATTTATTTTTTTAAATTTTACTTTATTTTACTTTACAGTACTGTATTGGTTTTGCCACACATCAACATGAATCCGCCATGAGTGTACACGAGTTCTCAATCCTGAACCCTCCTTCCACCTCCCTCCCCATACCATCTCTCTGGGTCATCCCCATGCACCAGCCCCAAGCATCCTGTTTCCTGAATCAAACCTAGATTGGCGATTTGTTTCTTACATAATATTATACATGTTTCAATGCCATTCTCCCAAATCATCCCACCCTCTCCCTCTCCTACAGAGTCCAAAAGTCTGTTCTATACATCTGTGTCTCTTTTGCTGTCTCACATACAGGGTTATTGTTACCATCTTTCTAAATTCCATATATATGTGTTAGTATAATGTATTGGTGTTTTTATTTCTGGTTTACTATTAGTTTTAATTTGATCATACCATTGAAGTTTCTCTAGTTTCTTTACTTTAGTTTTCTTATCTATTAATTAATAATTTGACAATAACTTTGCAAAAGCGAATTATTGGTTGACAGCCAGAAACTAGTTTTTGTAAACAATAATTTCAGCATGTTTTGTTTGTAACCCAGAAATTTCTGTCAGGTGTAATTAAAAGTTGTCTTTTAACCATTTGTGTTTCCCAATATGCTTCACCAAGTATCTTTAAAATAAAACATGAAGGACTACAGAAATGGTAAACACTATATATTTAGGATGGAATTCCAGCTGAGCTATTTAAAACCCTAAAAGGTGATGCTATTAAAGTGTTGCACTCAATGTGTCAGCAAATTGGGAAAATAGCAGTGGCCACAGGACTGGAAAAAAGTTTTTATTCCATTCCCAAAGAAGGGCAATACCAAAGAATGTTCAAGTGTTAGCTGCCCAGTTGTGTCTGACTCTTTGCGACCCTATAGACTATAACTCACCAGGCTGCTTTGTGCATTGAATTCTCTAGGCAAGAATACTAGAGTGGGTAGCCATTCCCTTTTCCAGGGGATCTTCCCAACCCAGGGATTGAACCTGGGTCTCCTGAATTGCAAGCATTCTTTTTACTATCTGAGCCACCTGGGAAGCCCAAAGACACTGGGCACAGCCTATAGGGAAAGGTCCCCTTGAGACTTGAACTCAGATCTCTGGATTCAGAGTCCAGAGTGCTCACCATCATACCATGGAACTACAGCATGCTGTATGATGTCTTTCAGATTTAGTGGTTGGCTGACTGCTTAGCTTTTGATATCTCATTCACATGTCAGCCAATGTCAGGTCATGTGTCTTTCTTAAGCAGGCTTGGTTGGATTAAATCTCTTGATGTTTGTGTGCTTTGCAAAGAACAGCAAGATGAGACTAATCCTCAAGTGAATACGTTTCTCAAGCATCTGCCTGGGTCACATTGACAAATGCCCCACTGCCACAAGCAAGGTTCATACCCAAGATTGTACTGAAGGCTTGGAGAAATTAATAGACACATCGATTTCATTTGTCTGTCTGTTTATCGATAAATGCATTAGCTCATTTTGCTACCTAGAGAGAAGTGTCAGCGTGTCAGGAAGTGAGATGATCATATTATCCTTGGGATTTAGACATGAAGAGTACAGAATACATGGATCAAAGAACAGAGGACACTAAGTATCCAGACAGCTCAGCAAGAGCTGCCTGAAGGCATGTCTACCTTTAGCAGAACAATGCATAGATAAGTCAGTGTGGACATATCCTGGTGCCAATAGCAAAATGTGATCCTAGACTCTTTCCTGGAATGAAGATGCTGCCCTGCAGAGGTGTCTTTTTATCCTGATAATAAATTCTGGCTAAATCTGTGCAAGTCATTATAGTTAACTACACTGTATATGTGAATTATAAATTATATATATGTTTATATACATGCACAAGCTTCTGTACACACAAAAACCAGCTAGTCCTGACTAGAGTTGTTAAACAAATGCTGATACTTGAATGTTGGATTCATTTTCTTGGAAAGATACTCATTTGTCTTTTCAGATTTCCTTTAAGTCAAAAGTGGATGTGACTAAGGCTGGTCATATACAACTCAGGCTTGAATGGAAGCTTCCAGCGCCTTCAATATAACTTTACTTTTGCTTCTGATGAGTCTGAATGCCACATGAATAAAACTGACACAACTAAATGGACATTTATTTAAGAGATTTTTACCACGAAAATGTCTATCTTAAATCCAGCATATAATCAATAGACAAACTGAGTATTGTAATTTATTGTGTCTCCTGTCTTTTTAAAATAATCCTCATAGATGACAAATAGTCTCTAAAAATAACTATCAAGTGTTTTGTTCTCTGTGCACCTAGAAACTATGCTATTAGCAGTTCTTCAAAATAGAAAAGAAAAGCCTCATCCACTGCTTTGTTACACTAATTTCACGTAAAATAAAAATTAAAGATTTTTATCTATCTATATATATCAGTAAAAAGTGTCTTTCATTGCTCCTAATTACTGGCAAGACTTTTATTCAAAGTAAGTCATTTATTCAATAAATTTGTAGTGTCTTTGTATAGGTAAAATATACGTAATCTCATAAAAATACATATGTATGTATTTATCATCATGATTTCTGGGATAATGTAACAGCATTATTCCATTTTACCAAATATTTATTCATTCTATTGTTCCATCACAGAAAGCTCTCTCTTACATTCAACTGAAGTGTTTGCACGTATATTCAAAATTTATATGTGCATATTAGCACATGTGTAAATTAACTTATGATGGTTTTCTGCACATTCTATTTTTAAAATAATATTTTTTCTTTTTTTTTTCAAAATAATTAGTATCCAAAATAGTGTTCTCCACTTAGAATATGTTTATTCTGCACTATGGCAGAATATCTGTCTTTGAAAGAAAAATTCACAACCCCACTACATACCTAGGGTTTATGAAGATTGGGAGACTCTCAGCTTTACTAAAAAGCATCATTCCCTTAGTTACTAGATGACATCCATTAATGTGCCATTCATATTCAGACATTTATTTGTCTTAAATCAAACTTGGATGTCACATATAACAGGGATATTCTGACCATGGGTAAATTTAACATTTTGTTTCAATTCTATTCTAGTTTAGTCCTGTAAAAGTTCATTAGGAAAAAAATAACTCATCTACTTTTATTTAGATGGTTGCAGCTTAATTTCTTTGCCATTGTCGGACCAAAGTCATCCCTTTCCTGCTAACTGTGTGCTAGGGTCATGGTAAGCTTTTAAAGGGCATCTCCCTTCCATGGGCAGTTCACAGCATGGGTTTTTGCTTTCTTCCAGATCAGCTGGGATTTGTCTCTCAGATGTCCATTTTTTCAACTAGTAAGAGAAAACACGTTTTAAAGGACAATGTGATGATACCCACTGGATAATCATCTTGTTTTAAGATCAACTGTACTGGAGAAGGCAATGACAACCCACTCAGTACTCTTGCATGGAAAATCCCATGGACGGAGGAGCCTCATACCTGCAGTCCATGGGGTCGCTAGGAGTCGGGCACGACTGAGAGACTTCACTTTCACTTTTCACTTTCATGCATTGGAGAAGGAAATGGCAACCCACTCCAGAGTTCTTGCTTGGAGAATCCCAGGGGCAGAGGAGCCTGGTGGGCTGCCGTCTCTGAAGTCGCACAGAGTTGGACACGACTGAAGCGACTTGGCGGCAGCAGCAGTGCGGTATAACATAACCTAATCATGGAGTGACATTTTCATCTTCACAGAGGATTATGCAGGGCACATACAACAGAAGGAGGAAAATCTTAGGGGACATCTTAGTGTGCTGCCAGACCTTAATGACAGAATGTTAATGTAGGGTGTGAGAAATGTTCTTGTAAAATTTGATCTCTAAAAATTGCAACATTTTGGAATAATTTGAAAGGATATGTCTGACTGTACAATTGAAAATTGAAAATGTAAGGGCTGATAGGAATATGAAATGTGAGGATCTTACCATCTACTCTGTTCCCTAAATGATTTCATGGCACCTTTGTAACAAGACAGCCTATGTCAGATATTTATCAAACTATTTATTTCAAAAACCGGTGCTCACTTTTTCCCATAAACTAATACTGCATTGCATGGGCCATTCATATTAAATCAATCTTTTTCAACAACTTCCTCAATTTCATATCTTACTAAAAGCAATCAGTGTTCACAATTCACACAAATTCTGGATTCTCTCTTCATATTTCACTTCTTCTAATGGACTAGCCCATTTTTTATGAGCTCAATGTTGTTTTATAACATTTTGCCAAATATATCCTCTATGTATTAACCAATATACACTATTGTAATAACCAAAATACACAATTAACCTCATTTTTTTTCTTAAGATCATTCCATATAATTACAAGTTCATTGGGATTTTGATTGTCATGTCAAGATAAGTGGGCAGCAAGGTAACTTAATAGGTTGTCCTCATATAATGTATATGGATTTATTTCTTACCTCCCATATCAGGTTCTTGTAGCCTTCTCTGGTGGCTGAAATGGTAAAGAATCTGCTTGCAATGCAGAAGACCCAGGTTTGATCCCTGGGCCTAGAAGATCTCCTGTAGAAGGGAATGGCAATCCCTTCCAGTATTCTCGCCAAAGAAANGTATGTATTTATCATCATGATTTCTGGGATAATGTAACAGCATTATTCCATTTTACCAAATATTTATTCATTCTATTGTTCCATCACAGAAAGCTCTCTCTTACATTCAACTGAAGTGTTTGCACGTATATTCAAAATTTATATGTGCATATTAGCACATGTGTAAATTAACTTATGATGGTTTTCTGCACATTCTATTTTTAAAATAATATTTTTTCTTTTTTTTTTCAAAATAATTAGTATCCAAAATAGTGTTCTCCACTTAGAATATGTTTATTCTGCACTATGGCAGAATATCTGTCTTTGAAAGAAAAATTCACAACCCCACTACATACCTAGGGTTTATGAAGATTGGGAGACTCTCAGCTTTACTAAAAAGCATCATTCCCTTAGTTACTAGATGACATCCATTAATGTGCCATTCATATTCAGACATTTATTTGTCTTAAATCAAACTTGGATGTCACATATAACAGGGATATTCTGACCATGGGTAAATTTAACATTTTGTTTCAATTCTATTCTAGTTTAGTCCTGTAAAAGTTCATTAGGAAAAAAATAACTCATCTACTTTTATTTAGATGGTTGCAGCTTAATTTCTTTGCCATTGTCGGACCAAAGTCATCCCTTTCCTGCTAACTGTGTGCTAGGGTCATGGTAAGCTTTTAAAGGGCATCTCCCTTCCATGGGCAGTTCACAGCATGGGTTTTTGCTTTCTTCCAGATCAGCTGGGATTTGTCTCTCAGATGTCCATTTTTTCAACTAGTAAGAGAAAACACGTTTTAAAGGACAATGTGATGATACCCACTGGATAATCATCTTGTTTTAAGATCAACTGTACTGGAGAAGGCAATGACAACCCACTCAGTACTCTTGCATGGAAAATCCCATGGACGGAGGAGCCTCATACCTGCAGTCCATGGGGTCGCTAGGAGTCGGGCACGACTGAGAGACTTCACTTTCACTTTTCACTTTCATGCATTGGAGAAGGAAATGGCAACCCACTCCAGAGTTCTTGCTTGGAGAATCCCAGGGGCAGAGGAGCCTGGTGGGCTGCCGTCTCTGAAGTCGCACAGAGTTGGACACGACTGAAGCGACTTGGCGGCAGCAGCAGTGCGGTATAACATAACCTAATCATGGAGTGACATTTTCATCTTCACAGAGGATTATGCAGGGCACATACAACAGAAGGAGGAAAATCTTAGGGGACATCTTAGTGTGCTGCCAGACCTTAATGACAGAATGTTAATGTAGGGTGTGAGAAATGTTCTTGTAAAATTTGATCTCTAAAAATTGCAACATTTTGGAATAATTTGAAAGGATATGTCTGACTGTACAATTGAAAATTGAAAATGTAAGGGCTGATAGGAATATGAAATGTGAGGATCTTACCATCTACTCTGTTCCCTAAATGATTTCATGGCACCTTTGTAACAAGACAGCCTATGTCAGATATTTATCAAACTATTTATTTCAAAAACCGGTGCTCACTTTTTCCCATAAACTAATACTGCATTGCATGGGCCATTCATATTAAATCAATCTTTTTCAACAACTTCCTCAATTTCATATCTTACTAAAAGCAATCAGTGTTCACAATTCACACAAATTCTGGATTCTCTCTTCATATTTCACTTCTTCTAATGGACTAGCCCATTTTTTATGAGCTCAATGTTGTTTTATAACATTTTGCCAAATATATCCTCTATGTATTAACCAATATACACTATTGTAATAACCAAAATACACAATTAACCTCATTTTTTTTCTTAAGATCATTCCATATAATTACAAGTTCATTGGGATTTTGATTGTCATGTCAAGATAAGTGGGCAGCAAGGTAACTTAATAGGTTGTCCTCATATAATGTATATGGATTTATTTCTTACCTCCCATATCAGGTTCTTGTAGCCTTCTCTGGTGGCTGAAATGGTAAAGAATCTGCTTGCAATGCAGAAGACCCAGGTTTGATCCCTGGGCCTAGAAGATCTCCTGTAGAAGGGAATGGCAATCCCTTCCAGTATTCTCGCCAAAGAAATCTCATGGCTAGAAGACCCTGGTGAGCTACAGTCCATGGGTTGGTAAAGTCAGACACAAATGAGAAACTAAGCATACTCATATCAGTTTCTTACCATTTACAAGCTGACTGCTAAATCACTGCCTTATTTATCAGTTCTTTTGCTCTTGTTACATCCACTACTTGAGGTGAATTCTATACTGATTTTTACATGCTCACTGTCAGTGGGGTTCACTTCACAACACAGGACTCTAGGCTTCTGGAGGTTCTACCATCTTGTTACCCCATCTGGGTGGCCTTCAAGGGTGCTACAGAAAGAAGGAGATAATGAAGATAATGGGCTTCCCTGGAGGCTCAGATGGTAAAGCCTGCAATTTGGGAGACCCGGGTCCGATCCCTGGGTCAGGAAGATGTCCTGGAGAAGGAAATGGCAACCCATTCCAGTACTCTTGTCTGGAAAATTCCATGGATGGAAGAGCCTGGTGGGCTACAGTTCATGGAGTTGCAGAGTAGGACATGACTGAGCAACTTTACTTTCACTCTCAATGAAAATAATGGTGACCTCCTTCAAAAGGTCCCATGCAGACACTGCTGCACTCAGTGCCCTCAACCCTGCAGCAGGCCACCCCGACCCACACCTCCACCAGAGACTCCTGTACACTCACACGCAAGTCTGGGTCAGTCTCTTGTGGGGTCACTGCTCCTTTCTCCTGGGTTCTGGTGCACACAAGGTTTGTTTGTGCCCCCCAAGAGTCTGTTTCCCCAGTCCTGTGGAAGTTTTATAATCAAATCCCACTGGCCTCCAAAGTCAAATTCCTTGGGGTTCTCAGTCCCTTTGCTAAATCCTCACATTGGGAAATCTGTGGTGGGTCCTAAAACTTTCTTAATTGTGCAATAATTTATTTTGTATAATTGTTCTGCAGTTTGTGGGTTGTCTACTCTGTGGCTCTATGGTGGGGTTAATGGCCACCTCTTTCAAGAGGGCTTATGCCACATGATGTGTGACCCGGGTCTGCTGTACCCGAAGCCCCTGCCCTGCGGCAGGCCACTGCTGACCTGTACCTCTACAGGAGACACTCAAACACTCAAAGGCAGGTCTCACTCAGTCTCTGTGGGATGTGGGTCCTGGTGCACACAAGGTTTTGTTTGAGACCTCCATGCATCTCTGGCAGGTATGGGATTTGATTCTAAATATGATTACATCCCTCCTCCGATCTTGCTGGGGCTTCTCATTTGCCCTTGGACACTAGGGTATCTTTTTTGATGAGATCCAACATTTTCCTGTCAATCGTTGTTCAGCAGTGAGCTGTAATTTTGGAGTTCATAGTCAAAACTATGGTTTTTCCAGGATTCATTTATGGATGTGAGAGTTGGACTATAAAGAAAACTGAGCACTAAAGAATTGATGCTTTGAACTGTGGTGTTGGAGAAGACTCTTGAGAGTCCTTTGGACTGCAAGGAAATCCAACCAGTCAATCCTAAAGGTCCTGAATATTAATTGAAAGGACTGATGCTGAAGTTAAACCTCCAGTACTTTGGCTATCTGATGCGAAGAGCTGACTCATTGGAAAAGACCCTGATGCTGGGAAAGATTGAAGGTAGGAGAAGGGGACAACAGAAGATGAGATGGCTGGATGGCATCACTAACTTGATGGACATGAGTTTGAGTCAGCTCTGGGAGTTGGTGATGGACAGGGAGGCCTGGTGTGCTACAGTCCAGAGTCACAAAGAGTCAGATGTGACTGAGTGACTGAACTGAACTTAACAAGCAGCACCAGGGCTCTATTTTTAAAATAGAATTTGAGAAAAAGTGAAAGTGAAATGGTCGGTCCCTCAGTCGTGTCCAACTCTTTGTGACCCTGTGGGCTGTATCCCACCAGAAGCCTCTGTCCATGGAATTCTCTAAGCAAGAATACTGGAGTGTGTTGCCATTCCCTTCTCCAGGGGATATTCTCCACCCAGGAATTGAACCTGGTCTCCTGTATTGCAGACAGATTCTTTACCATCTGAGCCAGTAAGGAAGCCCTAGTGAGAAAAAGTAACCAAACATAAATTAAAATTGTATCATCTCATTTACACGCTTTCAAAAGCAGGCAGAAGTGATCCATGGTGCTGTGACTCCAGATAGTGGCTACCTTTGGGGAAAGGTATTTGATGAAGAGGAGGCATGAGGGCTGTTGCTTCTACGTGGTTCTGTTTCTTGATGTTGATTGTGGTTCAGTTCCTGGAAGCTCATTGAGCTGTACCTTTTTACTGAAGCAATTTTTTGTGTGTCAGTACCCATTTAGTGTTTCAATATAATTGTACTGATAGAATATAAAACAAAATGAATACTTGAAAGTTGAATACCTGGTTAAAACTATTGCTTTCCCAGTCTGTGATGACAGCTTATTGTAAGGTCACTGTTATAAAACTTAAACAAGTTTATCTGCCTATGCCATAGCTTTTTAAATCTAGAAAATGCTATTTACAGTCTTTCCTTTGATTTAGTAAAAAAATTAAGTTATGTGATCTATCAGGTGGAGCTTCATGCGTTATTTGCTTTTAAGGGAGCCCACAACTCCTCCTCCGTAACATACACAGAAATAAACAACACAAATAAATAACACACAAGACAAAAATAAAATATTTCTGGGAGTAGATGACATTCAAGGCTATTAATTGGGTCAATATGCCATGGGTTAGACTTTACATGTGATAATGAATTCTTGTTGAAGTGTACTCTTTCTTTTTTTCTCTTGGTCCTGAACGGATGTACTGTTTAAAAAAGGATTCTGCCTAGTTTTTCTCGGAACAAATCTTTATTTTAGAAAGGCCTGCACAGGGAAGGTTAGGTCAGCCATTCTCTGAGTTGAAGGTGACTCTCCAGCTCCTCTTTTGATTTTCTTTACAGCTGTCATTGGGCATATGCCCCTTTGTGACTACTGTTACAGTTCTTATCAAATTGATGTGCTATGGCAAAAGGAGAAGAAACTGCTAAGGATGGCCTTGAGCCTAAGAAAAATAAACCTTTAGATCAGCACCGTCTGGAACATCAGGGTTTTAGACTACCTTTTAGCAAGAAAGTGAAAAGAATAGGGCCTGATGTTTTTTAATCTGTGGATTTTTACATAGTTTTAAAAACCTGAACTCAGGGATGCTTCAATTAGAATAACATTTTGGTTTTATGATCAAGAATCTAGTCCAATCTACTAACACCAGGATTTATGGTATTATATTTTGCTGTTTTTTGTTGTTTAGTTGCAAAGTCAAGTCCAACTCTTTTGTGACCCCATGGACTGTAGCCCACCAGGCTCATCTGTCCCTGGAATTTCCCAGGCAAGGATATGGGAGTGGGTTTCCATTTCCTTCCCCAGGTGACCTTCCTGACCTAGGGATCAAACCAGTGTCTGCTGCACTGACAGCTGGATTTTTACTGCTGAGCCACCTGGGAAGCTCTCACTTATGGTACTATATAAATAACTATTTCTGACAGACACATGCAAATTCATATATTTTTATAATATAACAAAACAGAATCTTAACACGTGTTTACAGACTGAATTTAACTATGATTTAGAATATTAATTTTCAAATAGTTCTTCCCAGATTATGAATTACTGAACAATATAAGTTAGGTAAGAATTACCAAGAGTTACCAACGTTCCAACTAAAATGATTTTTTTCTTTCTTCATTCCATTCAATGGGCTAGGACCACTTGAAATTTTTATATACTTTACATCTTTAATGCTTTCCTTAGATAGGTGAGATCACTTCACTTGGAGAGAAAATTAGATTTCAAGGAACTGAATTAGAATGCTCATTAAAAAAAAAAAATCTGTGAGCTTCTGGGGTTTGACCATAGGTAAGATCAACATTCCAGCAATTATTGACTGTGTTTCACACATTTTATCTCATCAACGAAGACTACAGATGGCCCTCCTTGTCAATTCTACTCACCCACCCCACAACTATTTTCTCTTCGTGGCATCAGCAGTGGTTCTTTCTTATATTTTCTGTCTCATTTTAGTTTTTCCATACTATAACATTTCTTGTTGTAAGGACTTTCTTTTTCTTTTTGCCTTTTTAGTAATGTTTTCAATGAGTTGCACTTCTGTGGTAGCTCAGATGGTAAAGAATCTGCCTGTAATGCAGGACACCCAGGTTTTATATCTATTTAATAGTCATTACAGATAATTTGAATACAGTGATTTCCACAGCATATTTTGAGATTTAGTGTATGATGGGTCAGAAGTACGTTGGAAATTAACCTAGTTAGCAGTAGATATTTCATTTTTAGATTTTGAGGTTGAAAATCTAGCAGATAATATAGTTTTATATCACTTTCTTTGTATATCTTGCTTACACTGTCCAAAGAGTGTTGTTTTAGGGAAAATTTTGTGTAATCTTGTTTTTCTAGTTACTAAATAATTAGTATCTCTAGGACGTGATATTTATGGTTCTATTCATTACTTTTTCCAGTGACTGAATCTGGGAAATTAACATTTGGGAGTTAACTATCCTATGTTAATAATATGGCACATGACTTCACCTTTGTAGGAATTACACTAGTATCATCATAGAACATTTGCTGTTTAGTAATTTTGAATCAAATACATTTTTCAAAGGAAAAAATGACCTACTCAACTTAAAATAGCAATAAATTTTGTATTTTTAGGTTTTGTCTCTATTTTTGTATCTCTTTCCTTCTTTCCCTTCTGTCTTCCCTCTCATTCTCTTCTTTTCTTTTTTGACTTATTCTTCTTTCCTCCTCAGTAACAGCCACCATAGGGACTATTACTGTATAAGTGTTCTATAAGTGTCTGTGAATGAACAAATAAATAAATTAGTAAATGATACAATATCATAATTCCATATGTTTAGTTAAGTTATATTGATTCCCTAAAGGAGACTGACATTAAAATACTTTTTATTTATTATTACTGTATTTGGTTGAATAACGTCTCCTTAAAAGTTCATGTCCTCTAAGTTCAGTTCAGTTAAGTTGCTCAGTCGTGTCCGACTCTTTGTTGACCCCATGAACTGCAGCACGCTAGACCTCCCTGTCTATCACCAACTCCTGGATTTGACCCAAACTCATGTCCATTAAGTCAGTGATGCCATCCAACAATCTCATCCCCTGTCGTCTCTTGTCCTCCTGCCTTCAATCTTTCCCACTATCAGGGTTTTTTTCAAATGAGTCAGCTCTTCGCATCAGGTGGCAAAAGTATTGGAGTTTCAACTTCAGCATCAGTCTTTCCAATGAATACCCAGGACTGATCTCCTTCAGGATGGACTGGTTGGATTTCCTTGCAGTCCAAGGGACTTTCAAGAGTGTTCTACAGCACCACACTTCAAAAGGATCAATTCTTCAGTGCTCAGCTGTCCTCACAGTCCAACTTTCATATTTACACATGACCACTGGAAAAACCATAGCCTTGACTAGATGAACTTTTATTGGCAAAGTAATGTCTCTGCTTTTTAATATGCTATCTAGGTTGGTCATAACTTTCCTTCCAAAGAGTAAGCGTCTTTTAATTTCATGGCTGCAGTCACCATCTGCAGTGATTTTGGAGCCCCCCAAAATAAAGTTTGACACTGTTTCCACTGTTTCCCCATCTATTTCCCATGAAGTGATGGGACCAGATTTCATGCTCTTAGTTTTCTAAATGTTGAGCTTTAAGCCAACTTTTTCACTCTCCTCTTTCACTTTCATCAAGTGGCTTTTTAGTTCCTCTTCACTTTCTGCCATAAGGGTGGTGTCATCCGTATATCTGAGGTTATTGATATCTCCTCTGACAATCTTGATTCCAGCTTGTGATTCCTCCAGCCCAGTGTTTCTCATGATGGACTCTGCATATAAGTTAAATAAGCAGGGTGACAATATGCAGCCTTGACGTACTCCTTTTCCTATTTGGAACCAGTCTGTTGTTCCATGTCCAGTTCTAACTGTTGCTTCCTGACCTGCATACAGATTTCTCAAGAGGCAGGTCAGGTGGTCTGGTATTCCCATCTCTTTCAGAATTTGCCACAGTGTATTGTGATCCACACAGTCAAAGCCTTTGGCATACTCAATAAAGCAGAAGTAGATGTTTTTCTGGAACTCTCTTGCTTTTTCCATGACCCAGTGGATGTTTGAATTTGACCTCTGGTTCTTCTGCCTTTTCTAAAACCAGCTTGGATATCTGAAAGTTCACAGTTCACGTATTACTGAAGCCTGGCTTGGAGAATTTTGAGCATTACTTTGCTAGCATGTGAGATGAGTGAAATTGTGTGGTAGTTTGAGCATTCTTTGGCATTGCCTTCCTTTGGGATTGAAAGAAAAACTGACTTTTCCCAGTCCTGTGGCCACTGCTGAGTTTTCCAAATGTGCTGGCATATTAAGTGCAGCACTTTCACAGCTTCATCTTTCAGGATTTGAAATACCTCAACTGAAATTTCATCACCTCCACTACATTTGTTCATAGTGATGCTTTCTAAGGCCCACTTGAGTTCACATTCCAGGATGTCTGGCTCTAGATGAGTGATCACACCATCGTGATTATCCAGGTCATGACGATCCTTTTTGTACAGGTCTTCTGTGTATTCTTGCTACCTCTTCTTAATATCTTCTGCTTCTGTTAGATCCATATCATTTCTGTCCTTTATAGCGCTCATCTTTGCATGAAATGTTCCCTTGGTATCTCTAATTTTCTTGAAGATATCTCTAGTCTTTCCCATTCTATTGTTTTCCTCTATTTCTTTGCATTGCTCACTAAGGAAGGCTTTCTTATCTCTTCTTGCTATTTTTTGAAACTCTTCATTCAGATGCTTATATCTTTCCTNGAGCCCATCTTTGCATGAAATGTTCCCTTGGTATCTCTAATTTTCTTGAAGATATCTCTAGTCTTTCCCATTCTATTGTTTTCCTCTATTTCTTTGCATTGCTCACTAAGGAAGGCTTTCTTATCTCTTCTTGCTATTTTTTGAAACTCTTCATTCAGATGCTTATATCTTTCCTTTTTTCCTTCGATTTTTGCTTCTCTTCTTTTCACAGCTATTTGTAAGGCCTCCCCAGACAGCCATTTTGCATTTTTTGCATTTCTTTTTCTTGGGGATATTCTTAATTCCTGTCTCCTGTACATTGTCACGATCCTCCATCCATAGTTCATCAGGCACTCTGTCTATCAAATCTTGTCCCTTGAATCTATTTCTCACTTCGACTGTATAGTCATATGGCATTTGATTTAGGTCATACATGAATGGTCTAGTGGTTTTCTCCACTTTCTTCAATTTAAGTCTGAATTTGGTAATAAAGAGTTCATGTTCTGAGCCACAGTCAGCTCCCAGTCTTGTTTTTGCTGACTGTATAGAGGTTCGCCTTCTTTGGTTGCAAATAATATAATCATTCTGGTTTCCGTGTTGATCATCTGGTGATGTCCATGTGTAGAGCCTTCTCTTGTGTTATTGGAAGAAGGTGTTTGCTATGACCAGTGTGTTCTCTTGGCAGAATTCTATTAGCCTTTGCCTTGCTTCATTCTGTACTCCAAGAACAAATTTGCCTGTTACTCCTGGTATTTCTTGACTTCCTACTTTTGCATTCCAGTCCCCTATAATGAAAAGGACATCCTTTTTGGGTGTTAGTTCTTAAAGGTCTTGTAGGTCTTCATAGAACTGTTCAACTTCAGCTTCTTCAGCATTACTGTTTGGGGCATAGACTTGGATTACCATGATATTGAATGGTTTGCCTTGGAAATGAAGAGAGATCATTCTGTCGTTTTTAAGATTGCATCCAAGTACTGTATTTTGAACTCTTTTTTTGACTATGATGGCTACTCCATTTCTTCTAAGGGATTCTTGCCCACAGTAGTAGATATTTTGGTCATCTGATTTAAGTTCACCCATTCCAGTCCATCTTAGTTTGCTGATTCCTAGAATGTTGATGTTCACTCTTGTGATCTCCGTTAGAGCACTTCCAATTTGCTTGATTCATGGACTTAACATTCCAGGTTCCAATGCAATATTGCTCTTTACAGCATCGAACCTTGCTTCTATCACCAGTCCCATCCCCAACTGGATGTTGTTTTTGCTTTGGCTCCATCCCTTTATTCTTTTTGGAGTTATTTCCTCACTGATCTCCAATAACATATTGGGTGCCTACTGATTCGGGGAGTTCATCTATCACTGTCCTATCTTTTGCCTTTTCATACTGTTCATGGGGTTCTCAAGGCAAGAATACTGAAGTGGCTTGCCATTCCCTTCTCCAGTGGACCACATTCTGCCAGACCTCTGCACCATGATCTTTCTGTCTCGCGTGGCCCCACATGACATGGCTTAGATTCTCTAAGTTAGACAAGGCTGTGATCTATGTGATCCGATTGGCTAGCTGTCTGTGAATTTGGTTTCAGTCTGTCTGCCCTCTGATGTCCTCTCTCAGTCCCTACCATCTTACTTGGGTTTCCTTTACCTTGAACGTGGGCTATCTCTTCACGGCTGCTCCAGCAAAGTGCAGCTGCTGCTCCTTCCTTGGATGTGGGGTAGCTCATCTCATAATTGACTTAAATATTATGTTAGTTGCAGGTGTACAACAAAGTCATTCAATATTTTTATATATTATAAAATAACCACAATAGGCCTAACCACCAACTGTCACCATACATAGTCATTATCATACTGTTGACTATATTCCCAATGCTCTGTATATTTCATTCCAATGACTTACTTTATATTATAACTGGAAGTTAATATCTCTTGATGTCTCTTACTTATTTCTATCATCCTCTCCAATCCTTTCCACTCTGGCACCAGCTGTTTGTTCTCTGTATCAGTCTGTATATGTTTTTTATGCTTTTTCCTTTAAAAACATTTTATTTAGATTACTCATAAAAGTAAAATCATACAGTATTTGTCTTTCTCTGTCTAAATTATTTCCTTTAGCATAATACCCACAATGGCCATCCATGTTGTTGAAAATGGCAAGATTTCATTCATCTTTTATAACTAATATTACATCGTGTATATATACAATATATTCCTTATCTACTCATCTAATAACAATTCATCTAATGGGAAGTTAGGTTGCTTCCATATCTTGGCTATCATGAATAGTGCTGTAGCGAATATAGTAGGGTATGCATGAATGTATGTGTGCTAAGTCACTTCAATCGCATCTTACTGTTTGAAACCCTATGGCCTGTAGCCCACAAAGCTCTCTGTCCATTGGATTTTCCAGGCAAGAATACTGGAGTTGGTTGCCATACCCTTCTCCAAGGGATCTCCCCAACCCATGAATCAAACTGGTGTCTCCTACATTGGCAGGAAAGTTATTTATCAATAGTGCCAGCTGGGAGGCCCATAGAGGTGTAAATATCTCTTCAAATTATTGTTTTTGTTTCTCTAGAAAAATACCCGGAAGTGGAATGAAGCATGGAAAATATTATTCCCTGGATTCTAGAGAGAGTTTGGCATTTACTAATTTTGGTCCTCTAGCTTGTAGTGTTATTGAATCCAACTTGCTCTTCCTGCTGCACAACAGGCCAATGAATTGGAAGGACAAGGCATTAAGGCAAGAAATATGACTTTATTTGGATAGCTGTCAGACCAAGAAGATTGAAGATTAATGTCTCAAAAATAGCCATCTTATTGGGGTACTGATGCCAGATTCTTTTATAGAACAGAGATGCTGGAGAGATGAGGAAACAAAGTAAAAGGCCATTAATCTTGCAATATCATCTAGAATGGCAAACCTCAGGCAGGAGATGTATTAATTTTTTCTATCCTGCCATTTACATGTAGATAGGATTATGTACAAAGGCACTTTAGTTTAACAGTCAGGCAGAGGGGCAGGATTCTCTGAGGCAGGCCATTTTGTATAATTATAATAAGAAAAGCAATGAAAGGTAAGTCCAAGAAACAGTTCCAAGATGGAGTTAGAATTGGATTTTCCCATCACCACAACAGTAATAGAATACATTTCTATTGTTATAGGCCATCCCTCTGCAGTACATTGTTATAGCAGACCTAGAAATCTAATATAATGGTCAAGAATTTTTTAAAAGTACACATAAATTGATGATTACATACTTAATTCAATTGTCTCTTTATGTTTTTTTTTAAGTAACTAAACATGCATTTCAAATATATTCCCCCTATATATACTATTCTCTCAGTCTCACCTCTGATTCTTAAAATCTTTGTCATATATAACATGCCTGTGGGGTCGCACAGAGTCGGACACGACTGAAGCGACTTAGCAGCAGCAGCAGAAGATATAGAGTTCAACTTCATGCTATTCTCTGAAAAACAGACCAGACAATAAATTGAGAAGAGGTATTGTGGCAAAGAATACCATAATGACTTTATTCAGAAAACAACAGACTGAGAAGATGATAGATGAGTGTCCCCAAGAACCATCTTCCCTGAATTCAGAATTCTAGCTTTTTTTATTTTAAAATGGGAGGTAGTGTGGCTGGTTGTTGTAGATTTCTTGGTGTTTGGCCAGACCCCAGAGGGGATGTGAGTTTCTTTTGCTTTTGAAGCTGTCCACTAGGTCTTGTCATAATGTTCTTGTAAACTTTAAACAAGACAAATGTTATTTTTTGTTCTGCAAGTTTTTAATCTCTATATGAATGAAAACTGTGATGCCATTAAAGGTCAAGCCTGGGAGGCAAAGCCTGGAGGAAGAGCTATTATATTTATTATAGGCTATAGGCCATATCCTTTTGTTTGAGGAGATAAGTCACAGAGCCAGTATGACTAAGCACAGGCAACAGGGCACAACTTATAGCTAAGGGAATAGATTCAATATGCAGTCACGTTGTTCTTCCCTGTGACATTCCCTCATATTGTATTACATTTACAGAAGTATATGTTCATAAAAAATTTATTTTACCTTTATATTAAAAATATTTCATTAATAATACAATAAATATTGCATGTAGATTGTGTATTGGGTATGAAATTCTGCTCTTGGAACCTCTGAAAAAGAAATAGTCATTCCGATGAATAAAGAAGGACCAGTCTTAAAATGAGAATCAATCAACCCTAAGTTCCATCCAAAGTGTCAGACCAATAACAGATTGGCACGGAAAACAGATTAGCAATAATTTAACAAATGTTTTGATCTTCTTTAGATTAGCATGCCATTTCTTTAGAAATTTAATTACAAGAATGCTAGAATTGCTCAAGAAAATCAAGTCACACATTATTAGAGTTTAAAAGGGAAAAGTTCACGATTTACAGTTGGTTTGAGATTAGGGTAAGCGTTTTCTAAAACGGTTCATGCAGCTCATGCTGAGTTCCAAAGGCAGAACACGTTGTATTAATTTTAACTATATGTTTGAAGCCAGTTATTGTGAAACTCTTGTTGATAGTGTCCCTTTGTGGGATTTGAAATAGGGTAGAATAACTCATGCTGCATTGTACCCACATGACTTCCTACTTAAGAATTAATTGCTAACATTTTGCCTTGTCCTTATGTGCATTATGCTCTAAACATAAGGACTTTTCATAATTAAGGGAAATTGCCAGTACCCTGGCCAGCAGAGTAAATGAAAACTTGTATTAACAACACTATAAACCCCTGTGTTTGTGCAGGAAATTACAATAATGTCCTAAAACTCAATGTCAAGTTTTATTTCTACAATAATGATTTTTTTGGAGCTAATGCTTATTCAAGGAGAGCATAACTGTGTGAATGTAATAGGCAATGAGGTTATAGCTTTATCACTTCCAAAAATCTTTCTGTATAAATGATAAAGAATATTATTCAATTGCTTTTGAAATAAACTAGGAAATTATCAAAGTTTCTGTGAAATTTAGTATGCTTTTCAACTAGTCTTAATTACCCAGATATCAAGGGAGATAGGGGGAAGAGAAGGAAGAGAGAAAGTAAGGCAGGAATGAGAACGTATATAAGCTATATCTTTCAGAAATTCTGTTTTTTTTTTCCACTAAAATTATTTATTTTATTAAAGTATTTTCCAGGAGAAATATCAAAAACCTCAGATATGCAGATGACACCACCCTTATGGCAGAAGGTGAAGAACTAAAGAGCCTCTTGATGAAAGTGAAAGAGGAGAGTGAAAAAGTTGGCTTAAAGCTCAACATTCAGAAAACTAAGATCATGGCATCTGGTCCCATCACTTCATGGCAAACAGATGGGAAAACAGTGGAGACAGGGGCTGCCTTTATTTTTCTGGGCTCCAAAATCACTGCAGATGGTGACTGCAACATGAAATTAAAAGGTGCTTACTCCTTGGAAGGAAAGTTATGACCAACCTAGACAGCATATTAAAAAGCAGGGACATTACTTTGTCTGCAAAGGTCCGTCTAGTCAAGGCTATGGTTTTTCAATGGTCATGTATGGATGTGAGGTTGGACTATAATGAAAACTGAGCCCCGAAGAATCGATGCTTTTGAACTGTGGTGTTGGAGAAGACTCTTGAGAGTCCCTTGGACTGCAAGGAGATCCAACCAGTCCATTCTAAAGGAGATCAGTCCTGGGTGTTCTTTGGAAGGACTGATGTTGCAGCTGAAACTCCAATACTTTGGCCACCTGATGTGAAGAGCTGACTCATTTGATAAAAGCTGAGAAAGATTGAGGGCAGAAAGAGAAGGGGACGACAGAGGATGAGATGGTTAGATGGCATCACTGCCTCAATGGACATGGGTTTGGATGGACTCTGGGAGCTGATGATGAACAGGGAGTCCTGGAATGCTGCGATTCATGGGATCGCAAAGAGTCGGACATGACTGAGCGACTGAAGTGAACTAGTAAAGTATCATTTATATGCAGTATCACACACAAAGCTTAGGCATGGAAGTCTATTTATGAGTTTTCAAATGTATATACTTATGTACTCTATGCCCCAAATAAGTTATAGAATGTTTCTGTCACTCACAAACATCACTTGTACACCTTCCAGTCAATTGTCATCCGCTCTGACTCTGCTGTCTTTCCAACCATTGTTCTGCCATTTTTCACTATGACTAGATTTGTCATTTCTGGAATATTATATAAAAGAATCACTGGGTATACACTTCTGCATCTTACTTTTTTACTCCACAGATTTTTCTTTGAATTTAATCCACATTGCTACATACTTCCCTAGTTCATTCACTTATTGCTGGATAGTATTCTTTCAGGTGAACAAACAAAAACTTGCCTATATGTTCTCATATCATTGGACATTTTGGTTGTTTCCTATTTGAAGCTATGAACATTTATGTGTGTGTCTGTGAGCTCATGATTTATCTTGGGAAATACCTAGATATGGAATTTCTGAGTCATGAAGTTGGTATAAATTTATAGAAAAAGAATGTCAGAATAATATTTAAAGTGACCGTACAATTTTACCTGCCTACCAGTCCTACCAGTATCCATCTCTACCAATATCCATCTCTACTACATTTTCACCAGTATTTATTGTTTTCATAATTTAAAAGATTTTACCACTGTAGTCAATGTGATGACATCTCAACATGGTTTCAATTTGTGCTTCTTTAATGATTAATAACAAAGCACTTTTTGTGTGCATAAATGCAAGATCAATTCTTCATTGTCCCATGATAAGATAGACAGTCTAGTTTTCTTGAGTTTTACCTGTTTCTATTGTAAACTGTATAGTTAAATCTTGATTTTTGAAAAAATGCAGTCTGTAATTTGTCTTTTATTTTAATTGTTCTGTGTTATTGAATTACATTTAATGTAATTATCTACATAGCTATACTTAGAAGCTTCCCTGGTAACTCAATCAGTAGAGAATCTTCCTGCCATGCAGGAAACCCGAGTTTGGTCTCTGGGTCAGGAAGGACCCCTGGAGAAGGAAATGGCAACCTATTCCAGTATTCTTGCCTGGAAAATCCTATGGACCTCGGAGCCTGGCAGGTTACAGTCAATGAGGTCACAAGAGTCGGACAAAACTTAGCAACTAAATCAGCACCACATCATACTTAATTCTAATCAAGCTGCTTTTTTTCAATGTATCCAGTTTGTACTTGGTGACATTTTCCTCCTTTTCTAGATAATGTTTGATACACTAAATATTTTTTACTGCATTGACTTATTGAATAATTATCTTGTTTTAAATTTGTAGTGATCATTTTAGTGTTTACAGTAACCATTGATTTATTAAAGTTTACCTCAAAATAATATTATTCCATATTTGTTATAAGAATCTTAAATTATTATTTTCCATCTCCCATTCTTTGTGCCATTATCATACATTTTAAGCTTTAAAAACCCATTGTCAGTTCAGTCGCTCAGTCATGTCTGACTATTTGTGACCCAATGGATTGCAGCACACNCACTAAATATTTTTTACTGCATTGACTTATTGAATAATTATCTTGTTTTAAATTTGTAGTGATCATTTTAGTGTTTACAGTAACCATTGATTTATTAAAGTTTACCTCAAAATAATATTATTCCATATTTGTTATAAGAATCTTAAATTATTATTTTCCATCTCCCATTCTTTGTGCCATTATCATACATTTTAAGCTTTAAAAACCCATTGTCAGTTCAGTCGCTCAGTCATGTCTGACTATTTGTGACCCAATGGATTGCAGCACACCAGGCTTCCCTGTCCATCACCAGCTCCTGGAGTTTACTTAAACTCATGTCCATTGAGTCGGTGATGCCATCCAACCATCTTATCCTCTGTCATCCCCTTCTCCTCCTACCTACAATCTTTCCCAGCATCAAGGTCTTTTCCAGTGATTTGGTTTTTCCCATCAGGTGGCCAAAGTATTGGAGTTTCAGCTTCAGCATCAGTCCTTCCAATGAATATTCAGGACTTATTTCTTTTAGGATGGACTGGTTTGATCTCCTTGCAGTCCAAGGGACTCTCAAGAGTATTCTCCAACACCACAGTTCAAAAGCATCAATTCTTTGGCCCTAAGCTTTCTTTATAGTCTAAGTTTCATGTACATACAACTACTGGAAAAACTATATATTTGACTAGACGGACCTTTGTGGGTAATATCTCTGCTTTTTAATATGCTGTTTAAGTTGGTCATAGCTTTTCTTCCAAGGAGCAAGAGTCTTTTAATTTCATGGCTGCAGTTTCCATCTGCAGTGATTTTTTTGGAGCCCCTCAAAATAAAGTCTCTCATTGTTTCCATTGTTTCCCCATCTATTTGCCAAGAAGTGATTGGACTGGATGCCATGATCTTAGGTTTCTCAATGTTGAGTTTTAAGCCAACTTTTTCACTCTCCTCTTTTACTTCCATCAAGAGGCTCTTTAGTTCTTCTTCCCTTTCTGCCATAAGGGTGGTCATCTGCATTTCTGAGGTTATTGATATTTCTCCTAGAAAATTTGATTCTAGCTTGTGCTTCATCCAATTTGGCATTTTGCATGTTGTACTCTGCATATAAGTTAAACAAGTTGGGTGACAATATACAGCCTTAACATACTCCTTTTCTGATTTGGAAGCAATCCATTGTTCCATGACCAGTTCTGACTGTTGCTTCTTGAACTGGTACAGATTTCTTAGTAGGCTGGTCAGGTGGTCTGGTATCCCCATCTCTTTAAGAATTTTTCACAGTTTGTTGTGATGCACACAGTCAAAGGTTTTGGCATAGTCAAAAAATCAAAAGTAGGTGCTTTTCTGGAAATCTTTTGCTTTTTCAATGATCCAGCGGATGTTGGCAATTTTATATTTGGTTCCTCAGTCAGCCTCTCCCATCAGGAAGCTTCCATAAGCCTCTTATCCTTCTCCATCAGAGGGCAGAAAGAATGAAAACCACAATCACAGAAAACTAACCAAACTGATCACATGGACCACAGTCTTGTCTAGCTCAGTGAAACTATGAGCCATGCCCTGTAGGGCTACTCAAGATGGATGGGTCATGGTGGAGAGTTCTGACAAAACGTGATCCACTGGAGAAGGGAATGGCAAACCACTTTAGTATTCTTGCTTTGAGAACCCCATGAAAAGTATGGAAAGGCAAAAAGCTATGACACTGGAAAACCCATTTATTGAGGTATAATTGGCAAAGAGTCAAACACGACTTAGCGACTGAACTGAACTGAACTGATATATAAAAAGCTTTGCATATTTAATTTATATAACTTGATAAGTTTGGAGATAAGTATATATCTATGAAACCATCACCTCATTCTATGCCACAAACATCTTTGTGAGCTTCAAAAGTTTACTCCTGTCATCTTTCCAATTTTTTTTTGTTTACATTATATTATATACTGGAAAACACACATTTACTTTTACATATGTTTTAAATTCTGTAATAGAGTATCTTAACACCTGATTAAGAAATAAACAGTGCTCAGAATTTTTATATTTTTCACTTATTTACCATTTCTCTTTTCCATTTCTTTGTGGAGACTCAGATTTTGTCTGAAATCCTTTAACTTCCACCTGAAGAATTTCCTTTAACAGTTTTATTGTATAGGTCTGCTAATAGTTATTCTTTTAATTTTTGTCTGAAAATGTAAACAGTTCTTTTTCATTTAGAAGAATGTTTTACTTGAAAAAGAATTCTAGGTCAAAAGTTTGGTTTTGTTACTGATGCTTTGTGTCAGTTTCTTAAGATTACCATTTCAGTGTTTTCTGTTTAGTTTCTGATGGGAATTTTTGAAGTTGATGTTATTTTTAACTCAGTGATCTATATTTTCACTCCTCTAATTTTAAGTGATCTTTATCTTTAGTTACCAGCCTCTTTTGAAATGATTTTTCAGTTTGACTTTATTTATGTTCATCTTACATGAAAATGGGCTTGCTCTTTTTGAGGATCATTTTAGATTTTATTAAGCATAGAGTGCTCACTTGTGCATGGTGTTTGCTTTTGATCTAGTTTACCTGTAATACTATGGAGAGAACTTTTTGAAGTACTTTTGAATCAGCTTAGCCCTTAATATGGAGAGAGCTTTCTGTGAATTCTGGATTCCCTGTTGATTGCTGGGGGATGCTCAAAGTGCCTCTCCAATCAGATTATTTCAAACACAATTATCTTCTAGCCTTTTATGAGTTCCAGAGTTACACATCTCACAGTTCCTGGATGATGGCTCTTATGCCAGTATTTGTTTTGTTTCATTTGCCCCAATAGTTGTCCTCTTTTTAGCCTCATGCAAAAAGTAAACAAGTATGGGATACAGCCCAAAATTTAAGGGAAGACTGTTACTTACTTATGAATCTTTTCTTCTGCCCAGCTCCTTCTTCTTTAGTACTTCATCCTTCAATGTTTGAACATCTTAGTCATTCCAACTCTGATCTTAACTTAACAAGGCTAAGCACATATTCTATTCGCTTCTACTGTTTCATAGTATGTGTGTTCAGTTGTGTCCAATTCTTAGTGGCCCAATGAACTGTAGTCTGCCAAGCTCCTCTGTCCATGGAATTTTCCAGGCACGAATACTGGAGTGAGTTGCTATTTCCTACTCCAGGGGATCTTCCTGACTCAGGGAAGGAACTGGTGTCTCCTGCATTAGTAGGTGGATTCTTTACCACTGCACCACCTGGGAAGCCCTACATATGCTGTAGTTTAGAAAATGTGACTAGGCAGAGAGTTAGGATAATCATGGAACTCATCTCATTTAGCACCTTATATCACAGATTATATTTCTGAACTGTCTACGGCTTAACATCAATATCCATTTACTTTGTTCTCCTGCCTAGCTATTTAGTTGTTTATGATGAAAGTCTTTCCAGGTGGCACTAGTGGTAAAGAACCTTCCTGCTAATGCAGGAAACGTAAGAGACACAGGTTCCATCCCTAGGTTGGGAAGGTCCCCTGGAGGAGGGCACATGAAACCATTCCAGTATTCTTGCCTGGAGAATCTCCATAGACAGGGGAGCCTGTATAGCTACAGTCCATAGGGTTGCAAAGAGTCGGACATGACTGAAGTGACTTTGCACACACATGATGAAAGGACTTGTATTTATTACAAGCTCAGGACTGGAGATATAAATTTGTTGTAGAGTTTCAATTCTGAATGCCTATTTCTGAATTTTAAGTTTATTAGTTTTCTTATGCTATTGAAATCACCAAAACTGTTTGTTATAAATACCAGCTATAAGAATATATTAATATATTTGTCAACCCCTTCCTGTTTTATATCCCAGAGCTTAATAAACTTAAGTCATGTAACTACATGATTTCAATATACAATGTGACTCAATGCATGCACTCAATCATTTTGTTATTAATCTCTCTTCCATGATATTGTGATAATTAATACTATGAATCTAACTGATTGGGTTACCAGGTGCCTAGAAAGTCAGTTAAACATTATTTCTGAGTGTGTCTATAACAGCATTTCTGCATGAAAATAAGTAGACTGAGTAAAGGATATTGTTCTTCCCAATATGGGTGATCACCATTCAGTACACAAGACCTGAATTAAAAAAAGCTGAGTAAGAAAAAATTATTTCTTCCTGACTTTCTTTGAGATAGGATGTAGGTCTTCATCTGCCTCCATACTTGTACTCACACCCTCATCTCTCCTGGCTCTCAGACTCTTATACTAGGACTGGAAATTACACCATCTGTTTTCCTGCTTTGGAACTCAGATTGGAGTTATATCATTCATTATCCTGGGTCTTTCTATTAAAAGCTGCACATCTTGGAATTTTCATTCTCCATATTTGCTTAAGACAAGTTTCCATTATATATAATGGGTCCAAATACCTTAAATATACAAATTAGTAGTCATTTGTTCAGTTCAGTTCAGTCGCTCAGTCACATGCAGACTCTTTGCAACCCCATGAATTGCAACATGCCAGGCCTCCCTGTCCATCACCAACTCCTGGAGTTCACTCAGACTCACACCCATCGAGTCAGTGATGGCATCCAGCCATCTCATCCTCTGTTGTCCCCTTCTCCTCCTGCCCCCAATCCCTCCCAGCATCAGAGTCTTTTCCAATGAGTCAACTCTTCGCATGAGGTGGCCAAAGTACTGGAGCTTCAGCTTCAGCATCATTCCTTCCAAAGAAATCCCAGGGCTGATCTCCTTCAGAATGGACTGGTTGGATCTCCTTGCAGTCCAAGGGACTCTCAAGGGTCTTTTCCAACACTACAGTTCAAAAGCATCAATTCTTTGGCACTCAGCTTTCTTTACAGTCCAACTCTCACATCCATACATGACCACTGGAAAAACCATAGCCTTGACTAGACAGATCTTTGTTGGGAAAGTAACGTCTCTGCTTTTGAATATGCCATCTATGGTGGTCATAACTTTTCTTCCAAGGAGTAAGCGTCTTTTAATTTCATGGCTGCAATCACCATCTGCAGTGATTTTGGACATTATGGTAAAACATACTTCAGTCATATTTTGTTATGCTACATGCAGTTGACCACTGGTAGTAAACTAGAAGTATGTGTGCTAGTCATAATTTAGTCAGTATGACCCTCATTTCCTTTGTACATATTCCTATTTATTTCTTTTTACCAACTGTATTAATTAAGAATTATTATAAGCTAATGAAAATGTAGAGTATTTAAAAGGAGCTAATAAGTCTGGAAAGACATTGCCTGGAGACGTTCATTTCATACCTCAAGATGTGAAAATACATAAGATCCTTAACAATAGAAGCCACATCTGTGTTTTTCAAAGGTGTAATTTTGTAATCTGTCCTGGACATCTGTGTCCACTTAGTGCTTATTGCATGTGACTGAAGTTCACAAAATGCATTCTATGCAGTCTTTATTGTATTTGGCACTACAATGAACATTTTATTCTTGAAAAAAGAAGATTAAGGTTTACTCTCAAATTATAGAGTGTTATCTATAAACAAAATGTGCTTAAATATTTGAAAATTATGATAGAAGAATAAACTGATACACAGAATAATGGCTGAATTCAATTTCTGATTATACTGATGTCTCCACTCAAAGTTTATTGTGAAAGGAGGGAGAAAAATTAACGTAGCTTTTAAGGGACAGTATTTAAAGATAAATATTTTTAGGCAAACATTGGAAAAACTATATATAAAAATGATTTGATGGCTTAAACTTTCACATGACCAAAGTTCTCACTTCTAAAAAATGTCATTTTTTTCCTGTCTTTTAAAAACTGATATACTATTTCACTCCTGTCATTTTTTCTTTGGATTTGTTCCTGAAACTGCTCTGAATTAGTAGTACACTACTTTTTATACTGACATTATATCAAATTGTTTTAGTTTTCATATTTTGTAGTATTTTATTATTTGTTACTTTGTATTTTAAATGAAATATTTAGATTTCAAAGTAAGAATAATATTTTGTATATGTGAAAATCAATACATACACAAAATAAGACATTCTGCTAGAGCAGAGGCTATATTTTCTTCTTATATATATATATGTGTGTGTGTGTATGTATTCCTGAAGAATAGACTTGCCTGCACAGAGCGGTCATATTTTGTCTATCATTAAGTGACAGATAATTAGGTTCATTATTTGTGAAAGTCAGTCTTCAGTGTTTATGTAAATCAAGTTTAATCCTCAAACAATTATTTAAAAATTACAACAAAAAAGGTACACAGAATTTTAATTTTTAGAAGAGAATTGGAAGTAACACTGCAGATGTTAGAGGAGACACATGACATTAGTGATAAACAGAAGATGTACTGGCATGTTATTACTTCCAGGTGCCTGTCATCTTATTTAATCCTCATAAAATGGCTCCCCACTCCAGTACTCTTGCCTGGAAAATCCCATGGATGAAGGAGCCTGGTGGGCTGCAGTCCATGGGATCGCGAAGAGTCGGACACGACTGAACGACTTCACTTTCACTTTTCACTTTCATGCATTGGAGAAGGAAACGGCAACCCACTCCGGTGTTTTTGCCTGGAGCATCCCAGGGACGGGGGAGCCTGGTGGGCTGCCGTCTATGGGGTCGCACAGAGTCAGACATGACTGAAGCGATTTAGCAGCAATAGTTGCTGCTGCTGCTGCTACTAAGTCGCTTCAGTTGTGTTTAACTCTGTGTGATCCCATAGACGGTAGCCCACCAGGCTCCCCCATCCCTGGGATTCTCCAGGCAAGAACACTGGAGTGGGTTGCCGTTTCCTTTTCCAATGCATGAAAGTGAAAAGTGAAAGTGAAGTTCAACTCTTAGCGACCCCATGGACTGCAGCCTACCAGGCTCTGCCATCCATAGGATTTTCCAAGTAAGAGTACTTAATGGTTGAGGTAGGTATTATTATTGCTTCTGCTTTTCAAATGATGTAACTGAGGACTAGAAAGTTAAAATCTTGCTAATAATCATACAATTATTAAGTGACACAGCCAGGAGTGAAACTTAGTTCGGTACAACTTCAGATTTTGCAGTCATTGACACAACAGGAAATGTTAGCCTAAGTAGCTTTAACTTATAAATGATCAGGCAGAGAGAAGAAATTGTTTTACATGCATATTTTACATAGGTCCTAAGTACTGTAGAAATACTAAAATGTTAAAAAAAATGACATTTTTTTTCTATAAACATGAATTTAAAAGCTGAGTATTTCTGAAGGACCTGAATTCAAATACAGTCTTATACAAGGAGTTACAAGTGCTCTAACAGAAATTCTAGAACTGAATCACGCCTGCATTTTACAAATTCTTCAACCCATTTATGTGCAGGCTTTTAACTCTATTTTCTATCATATTTCAACTCAACTTTGAAAAACAATTTCCAAGACTCTTCAAAATGAAGAGAATGTGCCCCAATAATACAAGCATACCATATTTTTCTTCTTGTTAATTCCATAACTTTAGTCTGATAATGACTCAGGTATCAAGTGGTCTTCATGTAAAAGTTTATGTTTTTCAACTTGTAGCTAGAAACTTTCAAATAATGAGTTTTAAAAAAATAATGAGCTTTAAAAAAAGATTCTAAGTTTGTCAAGCTTATGTGATCATTTGAAGTTTATATTCTTTTCCAGATATGTAAGTGTATGTATTGAAAATATTTTCAAAAAATAATAGAATCTTAGTAAATAATTTAATCATTCTTTTTACTGTATAAGGCATATTGGGATATCCCTTATAAGTTGGATAAGTGGAATCTCCTACAACAGAGAAAGGGGTGCACTGTCCAGTGGGCAGAGAGTTAGGGTTAGAGATAGCTGTATATTTGTAGGAAAGTCAAGTCTTCCCTCTTGGCTCAATGATAAAGAATATGCCTGCAACGCTGAAGACATGGGTTCAATCCCCGGATCATGAAGATCCCATGAAGAAGGAAATGGCAACCCACTCCAATATTCTTGCCTAGGAAATCCCAGGGATGGAGGAGCCTAGCAGGCTGTAGTCCATAGGGTCACAAAGAGTCAAACATGACTTTGAGGCTAAACAACAAAGAGAAAAAAGTCAAAGTGTGACTAACTAGAAATTTGTGAGACTGTTAAGATTAACTTTCTGAACAATGTGACATTTGTATTAAAATTCTCCACAAACACAAAATAAATAATATATATGTGTATATACACATGTTTGAACAGTTTCCTATGAAGAAACGGCACGTGATTGGGTCCTGAGAAGTCCCATGATCTGTTGCCCTCAGTCTGGACTCCCAGGAAAGCCACTGGTTTCATTCTGGTCCAAGTCAGAAAACCTGAGATCCAGGGGAACGAGATGTGTAAATCCCAGTCCAAGGACAGGAGAAGACCTATGTTCTAGCTCAGTTGGGCAGGCAGGAAGGAAAAGGGGGCAAATTCCTCTTTCTTTCATGTTTTGGTTCTATTCAAGGTCTCAACAGATTGGATGAGGCCCACTCACATTGTGGAGGCGGATCTATTTTAGTGAGCTCACTGATTCAAGTGCTAATCTCATCTGGAAACACCTTTACAGACCTGACAAGAAATAATGTTTAACTTGGGCACCCCTGAACCATTCAAGTTTGGACAAAACAAACCATCACAGCATGGATATGAATTAAATAAAAATAAGTATTAGCTAGCTGAAGTAGGAGGAAGCATCTTCTGGGAAAAAGAGTAAGCAAAGATCCAGCAAAGCTCTTAGTATTTTCTGGCACAGTAAATAAATAAATGAATGCTGCACAAAAAAACATAATTTCTCGGGAAACTATAAGAAATCAAGTGTGCTGGGTCATGAAGTGCCAGGAGGGATAAAAGATGAGCTTTTCACAATGGACAAGACTCAAATGATGTAGTGTCTTATTGGGGGAGCTTTATCTTTATCCTACAATTGAAGGTTAGTTATTTAAGGAAGTGATGAGGGATTGTCCCATCTATACCTCCTGGGATAATACTGGAGAAAGATAAAGCATTTAGAATGCAAGAAATGTTGGGACTCTAAATGCATGGAGGATATTGCAGGAAAAAGGAGGAGGAAAAAATAAACAACAAATTCCTAACTGTGAAATAAGGTTTATATTGTAATATCATAACCAGAAGGGAGAACTTTGTAGTAGTCAGTTTAATAGGAACAGTAAAAAAATATATATTCCAGGTAGAAATAACAGCAGGAAGTTGGATATATGAGTAAGGGATTTAAGTTTGGAATTATAAAAGTATACATGAATGTGAGAATCTAAAGTGTCTTTATGACTATTATATTGATAGCTATGGAAGTTGGGTGGATCAATAAAGGGAAAAAATAAAATTTGAGGAACAGAGTCTATGCAACTTAGGAAATGATTAAGGGACTATTTCATTCAGTAATCAAACATTCCAGACATGTTTCATATTTTTGAAAGTGAATAACCTTAAATTTCCTGTTTTTCCAAAGTCATCAGTCAAGCTGTTTACATTCAGGGAGATCCAGTAGTGATTACTAATACCAAGGCTAACATGGTCAGGACTGTGCTGTGTGTGAAATCCCGGTTGAGAATATGCCTCTGGATAATTTTTCACTGAGAACACCTAATATAATTTTAGAGAATTGATTGTTAGGCCCTTAATTACAGTGACAGATGCCAGGAGGTTAAATAGAACTGAATGTTCACAAATCTGAAAACCACTTCAAAAATGATAAAGATAGAGCAAGCATAAAGATAGACTGTTTGTTATTTTTGTGGATCTTTACACTTTTTCCATAAAAATCATATAGATCCAAACAGATCCTTTACATGGCCAGGGAGAGTATAAGAATGTGACTGTAAGAAAAAGGGGATACACAGACAAAACCTAATTTAAGTCATTCAAATACCCAGTTTGATGACATTCCACTCTGCATACCAAATGTCTCTTGGCCTCAGTGTTAAAGCTGGATTGAGGGAGATCTTTGGCAGGCCATCATTGTCTTAGTGTAATCAGGCACTTAGCAACCCTGACATTGGCTGCTGGCATTCTTTGTTTGGAAACAGCAGTTGATTCCACAATGAACTAGCTGATTGCTAATTTTGTGCTCTAATGCAGAGAAGCAGGGGGCCCCATATTGCACTTAAATCCAGATGTCAGTGTGCTTATCAAGATATGTTATTTAAAGATTATTTTCACTCTTTAGGGTTTCTATAGAGATTTTATAGTGTGCATTTTCTCAGACCCTTTGGCTCTCAACTTGCTCCATACTGATAAACAAAGATTATAGATCTTCCCTGAACTACAAAAATATTAGAATAATAAGCATATTACTTACCGATAGAATTAATGCAATGAAAGTAAGTAATGTAGCAGAAATCTTATGATATGATGAGACAAAGGAGCATATAAGCTAAAATGTTTAACATTTGAGGGAAGTTCAGCAGGGAGGGGAGTTTTCCATAGTGTGAGTGAGCCTCAAACAATTAGCTAAAGGACTGGGTAAAATAAAATGATCTGCCTCCCTGAGTAAGAGGGAACTCTTCAGTAAACTACCCACAGGTATCATCTGTTCCGTCACCTCTCCTGGGTCTCAAACCTGCTGTCCTATACAGAGTTGGAATTGCTAATCTCCATAATCACGTGTGTCAATTCCATATAATACATCATATGGACATAAATATGTATGTAAAATACATAACTATGTAAATATCTAAATATTATATATAACACATAAATATGAAATATATATCTGAAGATATTTATAAATCATATTACCATATCTGAAGATATTTATAAATCATATTACCTTTTAATAAGGCTTCCTAGGTGGCTTGGGCTTCTCCAGTGGCTCAGAGGGTAAAGAATTTTTAATGCAGGAGACACCAAAGACACTAGTTTGATCCTTCCATCAGGCGGATTCCCTGGAGAAGGAAATGGCAATCCACTCCAGTATACTTGCCTGAGAAATCCCACAGACAAAGGAACCTGACAGGCTAGAGTCCAAAGGGTCGCAAAGAGTTGGACATGACTGAGCAACTAAGCAACATATCCCATGTGGCTCAGTGGTAAAGAATCCACTTACCAATACAAGAGACACGATTTTAATCCCTAGAATCGAGAAGATCCCCTGCAGTGGGAAATGGTAACCCATTTCAGTATTCTTGCCTGGAAAATCCCATGGAGAAAGGAACCTGGCGAGCTACTGTCCAAGGGATCACAAAGAGTCAGACAGAACTGGGCACACACACATACCTACACACATCTCTTTTTAATGGTTCTGTTTCTCTGGAGAACAGACTAAAACAGACTCTTTACTTATTTTTTTACCCAGTGTAAATTAGCATTGAAATTCTCAGTCAATTTACCAACTTTCTTTTCAGTCATTTATGTAGGCCTGAATAAAATTTATCTGTATCCTGCATGCAAAATTTCCATCTACTTACAATGAGTAAGCTCACTGGCAGAAGCTTTCATTCATAAGGACTGCCAAATTTGAGTTCCTGGATCCCTGCCAGATCCTAAGCAATGAGGCAATGGGGTGACATCCAGCAAGACAGATGACTCCGAGGTGACAGCTGCGATATGGTGAGGTGAGGAGGGAAACCCCCAGTGCACAGCGTCAGGAGAAATGCTGCAAGCGCTCACTGAGGCACAACTTCACACAACATGACACAGCAATGGGGTGTGGAGAAACAGCAGTGGACAGGCTGTCTCCGGCAACAGTAATTGTAAACGGGTGACTCACGTGTAGTAAAGGCATCAGTTACTCCACAGGGAGAAGGGAAGTGACACTGCATAAAGGTATCAGCTCTCATAGAAAATAATATTTTCCATTAGAAAGGGTGACATTTATGAGACGCGTAAAGGGAATCGGGCGTCCTTGAAGCACATTTATACAAATAAACAACACTGGTACTTCCTTTTTTGTTTTAAATGCAAAGATCAGTTTAGCACAAATAATATTTGTTACTGGGATAGAACAAGCACTTTTAATTCTATTTTTTATAAGTGAAGTTGGAGAGGTATGCATTTTACCAATACGATGAGGGAAAATCCTTAATGAAATTCTAATTTAATTATATTTGCAGTACAACAGCATGCTTGGTGTTATTTACATTAAATACTTTCCATTATTTCTCTTTTACATTGCTTCTCTATTCAACTTCAAGTGGTAGTAGCTAGCTTTACTGAATTGCATGTTTTGCAGATTTCAAAAATTATATAACACCAATGTTCAATAATATGTTTTTCGAAACTATAGGTTATTAAATAAAGAAACTCATACATGCAGTAGTATGTTAAATGTTTGTATGACATAATGTATGACTATTAAATCTTCTGTTAGTGTCTTTGTGATGTGACGGTTGCTGAGTAACAAGGATGTTTCCAATGGAAAATGCCCTAAAACATTATTTTTAGTTCACTTAATTCAGTAGTTTAAAGAATCCAAGATACTCTTGGGTTCCTAAAAAGTATTGATATAAATGATATATTGATTTATATCTTTATATAAATGATCTAGGACACTTTATGGCAATTTTGATTCAGAAAGGATCAAATTTAATAGAAATTTATTTTCTGCCTTTTCTTTTATAGGAAGAATTGAGGTTCCAAAGTTTAGTGTATTTGCCCACATGATTTAACTTGCCAAATGTTACACTGCAAAAGTGCCATATGTTTACGACTTTAAACTTTGTTTTCCTTCTCAACATGAAAATCACCTTTTTTCCTACATTTAAAATACTGATATATAATTTGCTTCCTTGGGATATGTTACTGTACTTGCAATAATTATAAAGATAGGACATGGAGGGCTAAAGGGTAAGTGGAAACTATGAATTTAATCCTCATGGGATTCATGACATTGTGGACGCAAAGTAAATACAAAAGACCTCGTTAAAATATAGGAACATGTGGTGGAACAAAGATTTATTGAAGTTAAGAAAACATGAAAACAACATTTCCAACTGAGATTTTCAGGGCTTGTTTTACAGAGAAGGTAAAAATTGCCTTAGGATGCAAGAATTGGTAGAGTCTTGACAAAAACTGATTATAACAAGTATTTATCCTTTATTCATCCTCTATGAGGAAAACATCAATACGGTAAGAACTGACATGAGAATTATTATATTTTGACCAAATACTTTCAGAAACTTCTTGAGGTAGAAAGTGAAATTAAGAGGACGTAGAACCAGCAGGATCCACAGTAATTCACCATGATGGAAGAAGAAGATAATTTTGAAGTTGATCTTAAGAGAGTGAATGTCAGAAGCCAGGGATATCACATAGCAAGGAGTTAACTTTTAGAATAATTCTGAGGAGAATTTCTTGGCTTCAATAAAAACTTTTCCTCATAAACTCTCCTAATTTTCAGTTAATGAATTATTATATTTTGTTTGTCCTTCCTTTTGTATCGCTACTGGATTGATGTATTCCACTGAAGATAAAGTATGTTCAAAATCAGAATCCAGCTTTCAGGGGGAATTATTATTATGGCCTTTTCTAGTGAATTCAAAGACATTTGAAAACAGCTTTGACTTACATAGTTCAAAGAATAGAGGTCTGAGCAGCTGTTATAGAAATTACTCTAGATACTGAAACAGTGGCTGACATCTGAATATGTGTGTATGTGTGAAAAAACTTGTGTTTTACTATCTTTACGAATAAAATGGTATATTGTTAATAGTAATAATTTCTTGGTATGTAGAGATAGTTCAGGTTGTGTCAAAATCAACTATCTTCACATGATAAAGTATCACTAGAAAAATGTGTTATACATAACCATGGAAAAAGAATTTCAGAATTATCATTGACACACAATAAAATCATTCTATATCTGAAAAATATTAGAGATATAATTACTTATCACTCAAAAATATCGATAAGCAGATATTTCCAATTTTGTGAAGCACTATGAGTTAATATTATAAACTAATCCTCTCTCTTCTAAATCTAATTATAGCAAATCAAATTTTTTTAAATACCATGTTATAGACACTCTTAAATTAAAAATAAACTCCTGACTAAGAAACAGAGCAAAGCCCTTCCACTAAGACAAGAAAGGCTGAAGTTATATCTGTTAGTCTTTATTTCCAGGCAAGCATACTAGAGTGGGTTGCCATTTCCTACTCTAGGGGATCTTCCTGACCCAGGGATCAAACCCATGTCTCTGGCATCACTTTCATTGGCAAGTGAATTCTTTACCACTTACACCATCTGGGAAGCCCTAATCTATGGTGTATAATGATTAAAGTCCAGACCTTATAAAGTGAAGTTGGGCCAGAGCTTCCCCCTCCATTCATTCAGGCATTTGGGAAAAAACGTGAGTACTCTCTGGCACTATGGACCATATAATTCTATCTAATTGAGGTAAAACAAAGATTCAAAAAATTCCCTCCGTAAAACCAGACAATCTTTACTGCCTACTGGTTCCAGATTGGATTTGTAGTAGTCTCTGTAACAGACAGGATCCTCCAGGATTGGTTCAAAATTACATACAGTTTTCAAGATCTCTTTAACTTTCAAGGAATGTAAGAGACTAAGCATTCCCTCTGCTCTCATAGAATTGCAATGTTCTATCACAATCTTACCTTGGTCATCATCACAGTCTCAATATAATGATATTATATAGCATGTGCTTATGTGTGTTTACTTGCTCAGTCACATACAACTCTTTGCTACCGTTTGGACTGTAGTCTGCTAGGCTCCTCTGACTATGGGGTTTCTCCAGGCAAGAATACTGGAGTGGGTTGCCATGCCCTTCTCCAGGATATAATCCAAACCCAGGGATTGAGCCTAGGTCTCCTGCATTGCAGACAGATTCTTTACCATCTGAGCTACCAAGGAAGTACATATAACATAATATAATATATTAATATTGATATATATACATACATATGTATATTATATATGCATATAGAGAAAACCATAAATGTAGATTATCTATGTATACTGTAGTAGCATTAAAGATGAATACTTTATTAACATTAAAGCCTCAACTAAAGGATAATCATTATTTCTGCCTTTGATTTGGGCCAACATAGTAGTGACTTTATCAAGTATTTATTTGCATATTACCATTTTGAACTGCTTTTTAAATAATATGTCTTCCTTGACTTGACATCTTTTTTCCCCTTCCTATTTCTAATGTGGGGTGTAATTTGTTTAAATGATCTCTGTTACTTTAAAATGTCAGGATTCTATTCTGCCAACATTTTTAGGCAGAACAAAATAGATATAAATATAGCAGCTTGTCTCAAATTGACTAAACAAATACAATATTGGATAGCACCTGTCAGATATGCTTTAGTGAACAAATTAAACGTAATAAAAATAAAACATATTTAAAATTCATAAGGTAGGCACACAGAAAAATTAACATGCTATACAAATTGAAAATGAAGTAAGAAGAGTCATAGTAATATTTTCACAAATGGTAACACCTAGCAACTTTTTATTAGTCAAGGAAGTAAACCAAGGTAGTATTGTATAGAAATCAAACTACATTGTGCTAAAAGATGATAGCTATCGAGTGCCTATAAAGCAAAAATATAACAAATTGCGGTAATTTATCCCTTTTACACTAAAGTTGTTTCAAGGCTTTGCTTACTTTGAAGAAGTGAAGTGAAGTGAAGTCACTCAGTTGTTTCAACTCTTTGTGACCCCATGGACTGTAGCCTACAAGGCTCCTCTGTCCATGGAATTTTCCAGGTAAGAGTACTGGAGTGGGTTGCCATTTCCTTCTCCAGGGGATTCCCGACCCAGGGATCGAACCAAGGTCTCCTGCATTGCAGGCAGATGTTTTACCGTCTGAGCCACCAGGGAAGCCTACTTTGAAGAAGGGCTATTCAAATATATGCTGTTTGAAATTAATTGAATGTACATTTCTGTGTATCTAATGTATTTTTTATGAAAATACACTTGATTAAAAAAAATTCTTCTCTTTTGTATTTTTATATTAACTAAATAATTTTGAATTTAGCTTCTAGCTTTACAATAATTCATTTTACCTAATGTTTAAGTTATACAGGTGTGCATGCTTGCTAAGTCACTTCAGGTGTGTTGTACTCTTTGTGACCCAGTGGACAGTAACCTACAAGGCTCCTCTGTCCATGAGGTTCTTCAGGCAAGAATGCACGAGTGGGTTGGCATGCCCTCCTCCAGGGGATCTTCCTGACCCAGGGATCAAGCCCACGTCTCTTACTTCTACTGCATTACATCGTCAAAAGATTAATAAATGAAGGTGGAACCACTTATTTAGTGTATTCAAATTTTAAAAATGTTCACAGTTCTCAGGGCAATGCATTATTTTTCTTGTTTCTACAACTTATTTTCTGACCTAGTAATTGTAGATTTCTTTTTGTTCTTGAAATTAACTGTCATCAAATATTTATACATTTATTTCTTATTTACCTGACTGTGATTGATTTAGAATATTTTTATATAAAATTTCATTTTTTCTCTATTTTTATACAAATAAGTAAACCACATGTGACATATCCATACAACAAAATATTATTCAGATACTAAAAGAAATGCATTACTGACATGCTAAAAGAATAATAAACATGAAATCTTTATGATAAACAAGCCAGCTCCCAAATCATATATTGAATGATTCCATTTATACAAAATATGCACAGTCGCCAAATCTGTAAAGACATAAAGTGGATTGGTTTTTTTCAGGGGTTGGGATAAAAAGTAAATGGGGAGTGACAGCTAATGGTTACATAATTTTGTGGAGAGTGATGAAAATATTCCCAAATCAGAGGTGATGCTTTCATAACTTTGTGAACATCCTAGAAACCAATGAAACAACACTCTAAAAGGGTGAATGTTCATGGTATGGCAATTGTAGATGAATAAAACAACTACCAAGATACTGTCAGTGAGCTTGGAAGACTAAGAAACCATTGTATTAAATTTTGAGTCTTATCATTTGTAATATAGTTTTGCTGCAAAAAAATGTGATGTGCTAATTTCATAGGTTTTCTGTTGAAATTTCCATTTTTATATTTGGTCATCTTGTCAATTTTTTTTTAACAAAAACTTGCATGTTTAGTAAAAAGATTCTTTAATTATAATAAAAATATATCTACCCAAATTTGTTCACTACTGGGGATGTGAAGAAACAATAACTTCTGGAATAAGATTTGGATAAAATTTGTGCACTCCCCAACAACAGACTATATGATCATTAATTTAGTACTAGGAAGTGTCAACTTTGTAAATATACCAATCAGTTCAGTTAAGTTCAGTCGCTCAGTTGTGTCCAACTCTTTGCTACCCAATGAACTGCAGCATGCCAGGCCTCCCTGTCCATCACCAACTCTCGGAGTCTACCCAAACTAATGTCCATCAAGTCGGACATCTTTTAGCTACTAAAAGATTAAATATTCCTCATATAAAGTAAATCAAAATGCCAGTAAATCAACACATTTCTAAATTTTAATTAGCTTAAGATATTTTTATTCATAGTTGACATACTTTGGATGGGAAATTTGATCACAATCAAAATAATTGTCAAATGTCAAATAAAATAGATCAATTGTAGCAAATTCAATATCAAAGACAATATATTTTCAAAGATATACAATATAAGGAACAAGTAGGGATGTTATCAATTAATAAGACAAATAGCACATCAAGAAGATAAAGCAATAATCGATATATGTGCACCACAATGAATTCTTATCTGACAAAACTATGGAAAGAAATAAATAAATCAACTGTTATCACTGGGAATTTTAATATACTTCTCTCAGAAAACAACAAGGCAAGCTGTCAAAAGATGAGAAATGATATAGAAGATACATTATATGATGTCTTTATATTCAAACCAGAAATGCATATTTCACTAAAAATCAAAGAAATATGTGAGAAATTCAATGGATTTTAAAATTTATATGAAAGACTACATATTTTCTATAACTGAAATAAATTTGAGAAAGTTTTAGTCAACCACATATAAAAGTGAACTCTAAAAAAACATAATCAGGGACTTCCCCAGTGGTCCAGTGTTTACGACCAAGATTTTAGTGCAGGCTGAATGGTTTCGATCCCTGGTCAGGAAACTAGATCCCATATGCCATAAGACAGAACAGTCAAAAAAAGAGAAACAAAAATAATCAGAAGTGTGATACTGATATGACAAAAAATCAAATGTGTCACAATATAGAGCTCAGAAACAGACCCATCAATAGATAGAAAAATTTATAACAGTAAAATTGTCATTGCAATAATGGTAAAAAGTAACTAATAAAATTGACATTGTAATAAATGAATGAAGCAAGAACACATCAGTAGAGACTATTGGGAAGAAGCAATTAATTTCTGAAAAAAATTTAAGATTAATTTCTATCTCATGTTACTTTGAAATATAAAATCTGTATTCTTCAAAGAAGCAAACGTAAGAAGCAAAACAAATTTGATGATTAAAGGTGCACAAATACAGTTTACCCTTTAACAACTCAGTTTTGAACTGTGTGCAGTTGCATGGCATTTTTTAAATCAATAAATGCACTATTATACAATAACAGTTGGTTGAATCTGTGTATACAGACTCTCAGATAAGAGGGCCAACTGTGAGACTTGAGCATCCTTGGATTTTGGTATTCACAGGGTGTCCTGAAATCAATTCCCCCCCCCCTTACCATTTGGATATGGATGGAAGGCTGCATCTTTGCGATTATGAGTTGTAGAAGAATACCTTAAATAGTACCTCAGATCATAATGCCTAAAGTAAGTTGATTCATTTGATTATAAAAATTTATGGATTTATTTTTAGTAAATGATGACTTAGGTAAAATTACCAAATGGATGTCAATATGAAAGAACATTTTTGTAGTATCTAAAATCCACAAGAAACTGTTGCATACAAGCAAACTTAAAAATAAAACCAAATTAGAAGATGGACGAAAATTAAGAATAGGCAAAAGTGAAAGTGAAAGTGCTAGTCGCTCAGTCCTGTCCAACTCTTTGCAACCCCATGCACTGTAGCTCACCAGGGTCCTTTGTCCATGGAATTCTCCAGGCAAGAATACTGGAAACTGTAGCCATTCCCTTCTCAAAGGGCGCTTCCAGAACTGGGTCTCCTGCCTTGCACACAGATTCTTTACTATGTGAGCCACCAGGGAAGCCATTAAGAATAGCAGTCCTCTAATCAAAAAATCTAAATGCCTTACAAAAGTAAGAAGATGCCAAAGTTACTATAAGAAGCAAAACATCAATGAGATATTTCATATCTACTAGATTGGCAGAATTTCAAATTGTGGATGATTCCAGGTGTTAACGTGGATAGGGGAAACAAGAAAATGATTGCCCTGACTGCTAAGGCTTTCCTGTAACCCAACACAGACTATGAAAACAATGATAAACTGACCCTTCTCAGATACTCCAACCTCACCCCCTTCAAAAATAATACCTACAAATGGGGCCAGCTCCATGCATGAAAGTCTTCATACTATCTATGTGAGTTAAATAAGGGAATTAGACAAAACTGTCAATTCACTAGCACTATTCTTAGATAAAATACGTTTTTTTAAAAAGTTTCAATTTCAGTTCAATTCAGTTGCTCAGTTGTGTCTGACTCTTTGTGACCCCATGGACTGCAACACACCAGGCTTCCCTGTCTATCACCAACTCCTGGAGCTTACTCAAACTCATGTCCATTGAGTCAGTGATGCCATCCAACCATTTCATCCTCTGTCATTCCCTTCTCCTCTCGCCTCCAATTTTTCCTAGGATCAGGGCCTTTTCCAATGAGTTAGTTCTTTGCATCAGGTGACCAGAGTATTGGAGTTTCAGTTTCAGCATCAGTCCTTCCAATGAATATTCAAGATTGATTTCCTTTAGGATGGACTGGTTGGATCTCCTTGCAGTCCAAGTGACTTTCAAAAGTCTTCTCCAACACCACAGTTCAAAACCATTAGTTCTTTGGCACTCAGCTTTCTTTATAATCCAACTCTCACATCCATACATGACTACTGGAAAAATAATAGCTTTGATTAGACGGACATTTGTCGGCAAAGTACTCTGTTTTTTAGTATGTTGTCGAAGTCGGTCATAGCTTTCCTTCCAAGGAGCAAGCATCTTTTAATTTCATGGCTATGGTTACCATCTGCAGTGACTTTTGAGCCCAAAACAATAAAGTCTCTCACTGTTTCCATTGTTTTCCCATCTATTTGCCATGAAGTAATGGGACCGGATGCCATGATCTTAGGTTTCTGAATGTTGAGTTTTAAGCCAACTTTTTCACTCTCCTCTCAATTTCATCAAGAGGTTCTTTTCTTCTTCACTTTCTGCCATAAGGGTGGTGTCATCTTCATATCTGAGGTTATTTATATTTTTCCCAACAATCTTGATTCCAGTTTGTGCTTCATCCAGCCCAGCATTTCACATGATGTACTCTGCATATAAGTTAAATAAGTAAGGTGACAATACACAGACATAATCACAGCCAATACATAGACAATACACAGACATAATCCTTTCCTGATTTGGAATCAGTCTGTTGTTTCGTGTCTGATTCTAACTGTTGCTTCTGGACCTGCATACAGATTTCTCAGTGTCAATTTACTAAGCCAGAAAAAAATCCTCATTTTAATTGCATTGCAAAAATTTAATATTGATGTGTAAACAATATCAGTAAATTGGAGAATTTTAGGAAATTTTGGAAAAATCAGTGTTTCACATATGTTTGATAAACTGCAAACCAGAAATTAAGGATTATCATTTATCAAACTTATATACTATCTTACAGTATATTTTCTGTTTTTTTCTCTCTTTAGAAACTAAATCATTAACTGTTTTAATAAAATAAGATAATATTGAAATTTTACTAATGTGTTATCTAGTTATGTAACCATAACTCATTTAATAATCTGTTAGTCTTTATTTTTTTTTTACTAATCCACCTTTTATGAGGTAATAACTTTAGATTACCTTGGTTTCAATGTTCTATTTGTCTATACATTTTGCTATTTCACACTTTAACTTTTCTTATTTTCTTTTATAGTTCATTTTAACATGTCAGATTATTTCTATTTCATTAAATATCATCAATCTCTCTTCAAAAATTTGTTGGTATACTTATATTCTTACTCTTTCAAATGAACTTAAAAACTTTAAAAGTAATCAAATGTGTTCACCAAACAGAACTTTCAATAAAACAAAAATATTCATATGCCATGTTAATCAAGCAACATAGTATAAAACAGAAAATTATTATTACCTCCATAATTACCTTATGTTATTTTCTTACCAGCAGTGAATCAAACAAAAGTACATTTCTAAGCAATAAACATTCTGTCTTAAAGTCACATGCATTTATTAGATGTAAGATACAAAGGAACAGATCTCATGCCCATTTTAGTTAAGCACCTTCATGTTAACTTAATGTACTGCTACTTGCCTAGAGTTAGTAAAACTGAGTAACAGAAGTAATGGCTTGCATTTTGAAATATATATAAGGTTCTTGTGTGTTTAATGTACCAATAATATATACAGTGATTAATAAATTATCTCACAACATCTGAATATTCTGACATACTTTATTCTGTTAATACTTAAAATGATAATTTCATAAGGTAATTTTTATGTCAATTTTAGGTAAAGGTCTATATTCTTTAATCAAGACACACATATGATAGTTTATGCAGTTCTTTTTTTTATTATTGAAATATACTTGATACAAAACATCATAAAATATGTAAATTTGTTGTTCAACATGTGGATTTAATACATTTATTTATTGTACTATGATTGCGATTGTAACAATGTTAGCACCTTTATCACATCATGTAAAATTCTAGTAATGTTAGCACTCCTTGGAAGGAAAGTTATGGCCAACTTAGGCAGCATATTAAAAAGCAGAGACATTACTTTGTCAACAAAGGTCTGTCTAGTTAAGGCTATGGTTTCTCCAGTAGTCATGCATGGATGTGAGAGTTGGACTATAAGGAAAGCTGAGCGTAGAAGTATTGATGCTTTTGAACTGTGGAGTTGGAGAAGACTTTTGAGAGTCCCTTCGACTGCAAGGAGATCTAACCAGTCCATCCTAAAGGAGATCAGTACTGGATGTTCATTGGAAGGACTGATGTTGAAGCTGAAGCTCCAATATTGGCCACCCGCTGCAAAGAGCTGAATCATTTGAAAAGACCTTGATGCTGGGAAAGATCGACGGAAGGTGGAGAAGCGGACGACAGAGGATGAGATGGTTGGACGGCATCACCTACTCAATGGACATGGGTTTGGGTGGATTCTGGGAGTTTGTGATGAACAGGGAGGCCTGGCATGCTGTGGTTCGTGGGGTTGCAAAGAGTCAGACACGACTGAGGGACTGAACTAAACTGACTTATCATCCTTTTTTGTTGTTGGAATAAAGAGTCAGACACAACTGAGCAACTGAACTGAACTGAACTAGCTAGAAAAGAATCTGCCTGCAATGCAGGAGATCTTGGTTCAATTCTTAGTTTGAGACGATCGCCTGGAGAAGGGTTAGGCTATCCACTCCAGTATTCTTGGGCTTCCCTGATGGCTCAGACGGTAAAGAATCTAGTTGCAATGCAGGAGACCTGGATTTGATCCTTGGGTTGGGAAGATCCCCTGAAGGAGGGCATGGCAACCCACTCCTGTATTCTTGCCAGAGAGTCTACATGGACAGAGGTGCCTGGCAGGCTACAGTCCATGGGGTCACAAAGAGTTGGACAGTACTGAGTGACTAAGCACAGCACACGGTCTTAGCTAGTTGGATGGCTATCATTATTGTCTATCCACCTCTTTATTTGGTTTACTACTTAATGTTCTGTATATTTCATGGTCAGATTCATTTATTTACCTAGATTTGCCAAAGGGTTTCTTAAGCATCAGTCTTGAAACGAATAAAAGAAAATATTCATATGCCCACAGGTTCTGATGTTTCTAAAACATTCTGGTTTTTTTGCCCTCTAAATAGCAGTTTTTGTTTGGTATTCACTCTCTTGTCCTAAAGCCTTCACTTTAGCTTCTATATAAGTAGCGATCTAAATTAGTGACTTTTAGACATAACCTTTTTCACAATTCTGAAATCCAAAATTTCTGAATATCATAATAAATACATTGAATGGCAAATCTAGGGAGAATGGATCTCAGGCTATTTATATTCTTTATACATCTTAGTGTGATCATTTTAGCTGTAGAAATGTTAATGTGTTGCTATTGAGCCGATGCCAAAGATCGTTGTAGGTTGCACATATTGAATGGTTATGAACTTGCTTGCTTTTTGAAAAGCCAAAAAATTCTAAACCCAAGTGTTTCAAGTGAGGATTGTGGGTATGAAGTAAATAATGCATTCACTGAGCAACTGTAATTATCAACTACCAAAATTTTCCTGTGACATTATGTCCCTTGACAGTTACTATATAGACTGTCATATAGAGCTTTTCAATCATAAGAATGAGAGAGATTTAAATTTCAGGGTGATAAATCTAATGATAAAGACAGTAAGGGTCAGAATAAGATTTCTAAAACATCACAAACAAGTAAAGTACATAATAAAGTACATAATTTGAGTTGGGCAATAGCACAGAGTCTAGATAATATGAAATTAGTTAATAAATTTAAAGTATTAATATTTAAACAATTAACAGATATATAAATGTATATATATATATGTATTATACATATACCATGTAAGTATTTTATAATTTTACAAGTATTGACACATAGATATTTTAGTTAGAGGAATGCAACTCTATATTTTACTTTGACACTACTAGTACTTAGAACATACTCTAAAAATCATCTGGGAAACGGGGGTAAGATCTACTTGGAAATATATAGAAAAGTTGCATAGACTAAGGGTGAGTTTTAAAATATTTGTGTGAAGAGCTAATATTTAAGAAGATTGGAAAATTATTAGTCAAATATTATCCTACACTCAAAATATTACTATATTAAACAAAATTGTGAGAAAAATCCTGGTAAATGCTTGCAAATTACATAACAAAGTATTCATTAAAATTTTTTTTAAAATGGAAAAGAAAAAGACCGATAATTCAGTAGAGCAATAGTCTTAAGATCTAAACAAAGAAGGCAAAAACACAAGAACATAGAGAAATGTAAATGTCCCTAATATTGAAATTATGCTGAATCCTGCTCATAATATGTGCATATGAAACTATTACAATATGCTATTAATTATCTATCAGATTAAAAAACAAAAAATGACAGCATATTCTTTTGGAGAACTTGTGGTCAAATGGGTAAATTTATACCTTCCTTGTATAAAGGCAAAAGAACTGAAGCACTGTATCCAGAGGTTTGATAGTATCCTTCCTGCAAAAGGAGATATGCATTCATACTTTCACGGCTTCCTCAGTAGCTCAGCTGTAAAGAATCTTCTTGCAATGCAGCCTACTCAGGGGACACGGATTTGATTCCTGGGTAGGAAAGATCACTTGGTGGAGAGCATGGCAACCCACTCCAGTATTCTTGCTAGGAGAATCCCACAGACGAGAGGAGCCTGGTGGGCTACAGTCCATGGGGTTGCAAGGAGTGGGACAGGACTGAAGCTACTGAGCACGCATGAAAATTCATGCTTTCACTGAAGAAAAATATTTCTAGGAAAATATTCCTAATATATATTCACAATTATAATACAGTTTGGCCTATGTCTTAGGTTATTTTCTGTATGTTTATTACTAGTCCATATCTCCCTGTACATGAGGAGATAGGTTGAAATCTCTCTATAGGCTCCTTCTGTACAAACCCTCAGTTCACTAGTACAAGTCATGTAGCCTCATCTGGCCTTGGGTTTCTTATTTACAAAGTTAAGTAGATCAACCATATCATCTGTTTGATAATTATCATAGAAAATGAATTATTCAAAGTCTCTTCTCTTATGTTGGAACAATAATCTTTCATTTCAGAGCCACTGTTAGAAAATATTTCTAAATACAACTTGAAAATTATAGGTCTTTAAAAAGAATTTTGGCTAAATAGATTAATTTCCAATAGACAGTAATATGTTATTTAAAGTGCTGATTACTTTTGTTATAGTAACAATATCTAAAAATTAATTTTGTTAAATATGATTAACACTTCTTTATATGTAAGAGACAGCATGTAAGTATAGACCAAATCCAATTACTAAGTGATTAATTGAATAGAATTTAGAGTCAGTGCTGCTAGTTGGTAGCTGTATTAATGTTTCAAGTTACTTAACTTTTTTCTGATTCAGTTTCCTTACCTTTAAGAATGAAAGTATTTAATAGTAACTGATAACCTACCACACATTTTCTGTGAAGTTTAAATGAGCTCATTTAAATGAAGTGCTTAAAAAGTTGCCTGATACACAATAAACATTCAATATATGTTGGCTATTATTTTGTTTATTGACAAAATGTCCAATAGTTGTATGAAAAATATTCCTTTGTTAAAAGAATAAAGAAAAGTTGTAAAGAACTCACTCTCTAATGTTAGTCATCAAGTGACTAAGCCTGATTTTGAAGTGTGTTTTTTCTTAAATAGTTCCAAAAATTGCAGCTCAGTGTTATCTGTTACACCATTATGGGCCAATAGAGATTGCTTTGGGAGAAGGCAATGGCACCCCAGTCCAGTATTCTTGTCTGGCAAATCCCATGGACAGAGGAGCCTGGTAGGCTGCAGTCCATGGGGTCGCTAGGAGTCGGACATGACTGAGTGAAGTCCCTTTCACTTTTCACTTTCATGCATTGGAGAAGGAAATGGCAACCCACTCCAGTGTTCTTGCCTGGAGAATCTCAGGGACAGGGAGCCTGGTGGGCTGCTGTCTCTGGGTTCGCATAGAGTCAGACACGACTGAAGCGACTTAGCAGCAGCAGCAGCAGCAGAGGCTGCTATAGCGTGCAAATGTTTATGCCTTCGCAAAATCCATATGTTGACGCATTTCCCAGTGTGATGGTATTTGCAGATGAGGCTTTTAGGAGGTGATTTGATAATGAGGGTGAGCTCCAATGAATGGAACTANTGTCTCTGGGTTCGCATAGAGTCAGACACGACTGAAGCGACTTAGCAGCAGCAGCAGCAGCAGAGGCTGCTATAGCGTGCAAATGTTTATGCCTTCGCAAAATCCATATGTTGACGCATTTCCCAGTGTGATGGTATTTGCAGATGAGGCTTTTAGGAGGTGATTTGATAATGAGGGTGAGCTCCAATGAATGGAACTAGTGCCTTTATTAAAGAGATTCCAGCAAGAAGACCCATCTACAAACTAGGAAGTGGGCTGTCATCAGACACAGGAAGCTATCAGAACATTTATTCTGGGCTATTCAGCCTCAGAACTGTGAGAAATGCATGTTTGTTGTTTTTAAGTCACCCAATCTATGGTATTTTTGTTATAGAAGCTCAAATGGACTAATGCAAAGATTCTTTTGTAGCTCTTGCCTCTGCCTAATTGCCCTGCCAATGCACTTCTGTTTTCATGGAACAAACTCAATTCATAATCGAAGAACTAAAAAAAAAATCATTATTTGTTCACTGACGTTTTCCTTAATAAAAAGGAGAGATTACTCAGCCCTGTTTCTAACAGTTCAATGATTCTCTCACACAGTAGTGGCTTTTGCTCTTTATCTCTGATGTCCATCTCCTGCATTCATTTGGCTCCAACCAGTGAGCTCAATAATTCCAGCAAAACTAATTAGCATAAAGCTTTTGTGATATTCCTTGTTATCAATGAGAATTCTGGTGCCATAAGAGCTTCTGAGATAAACTGGCAGCCTGGAGCTTTTGGAAATCATGCTGCCTCGTGATCTGACTACTATTGGGAGAGCTCTGCTGCCATGTGTGCATGTCACGCTTAGTCACTCAATCGTTCCTGACTGTTTGGGACCCAGTGGATTGTAACCTGCCATGCTCCTCTGTCCATGGGATGCTCCAGGCAAGACAATATTGGAATGGGTTACCCTGCCTCTTTCAGGGGATCTTCCTGACCTAGGGATTGAACCTGTGTCTCCTGAATTGGCAGGCGGGTTCTTTACCACTAGCACCACATGGGAAGCCCCCTGCCGCTATAGCTGTAGTACAACCTCCCACACTTTCCATTTGCTGTTATGCAATTTCTAGCTCCTGGGCAAAAGCTAACATTTCTCAATAAAGCTTTAAATAGTTTTTCCTCAGAGACTATTTGGGGTAATTTTATTCTTGTTGCAGCCTTCAAAGGCACCCTGGGTATCGCCCAAACCCAGCTCCTCACCTCAAGGGCAAGAGTGGAAGAAGGGTGAAGAGAAATCCTTAATGATAGAGAATTTTCCTTTACTGATAAAATTTAATTACATATTTTCCCAAAGGATTAACAGAACATTTGTCTCCCTAGAAGCTCATTTGTCTCCCTAGAAGCATTAAATAAGAATTTTAACATCTCTCAATATGGCCACAGATGAGGTCAGGACACACAGTAGAAGACAATCAGAATCTGCAAAAAAGCTTCTAATATTGGAGTATTTTCTGTATATATAGTGTAACTGTTAGTCATTCGGTCTTGTCCGACTCTTTGCAATTACATATTTTGTAGCCCACACAGTCCTATCTGACTTTTTGTGACCCATGGGCTGTAGCTCGTCAGGTTCCTCTGTTTATGGAATTCTCTAGGCAAGAATACTGGAGTGGATTGCCATGCCCTTCTCCAGGGTATCTTCCCAACGTGGGAGTTGAAACTGGGTCTTCTACATTGCAGGCAGATTTTTAACCATCTAAGCCACTGGGGACACAATCTAAGAGGCACAAATATGTCTTTCCAGTCTCCTAACAGCAGCTCCTAGAACAATTGGTCAGATTTTGAATGCCCTGATTAGCTTATCATTTCTCTAGTCCATTGCAGGACAGATGCTTTTCCTGAATTTCTGTCTATAGAATGGATTTCTAGGTTACAACTAATTAATTAGGCCTAAAAAGTCTCGCTTATCAAAATGTTTTTTAAAATCTTGCTGACCATTGATTTCATGAAAATATGTCCAGGAGATAGATCAGTTATATAAACTCTGAGGGTGCAAAATAGTCCATTTTACTTGATAAGTTTTATACAATGGTGTGATTAAAATTTACAAAGAGGGATGAAGATTAAAAAAAGAGCTTTATATGCATTCATAATCTAAATGTTAACTCCTCCTCTACAATCCCCTTTAGCACTGATGATGTCTGAATTTTAAGCATGAACATCTTGGAATCTGACCTGAACCACAAATTTTAAACGTGATATCCGATGAATAATTTATAGATGGTTCTATTCAGAAGTTGCCATGCATACAAAAGTAAATAAGGACAAATAAAAAAGTTGTGAATGTATAACAGGCTACAATTTAGAGTCAAAGGCTAAAATCTGTACATCCATTTAAGTAACACCCAGGCACATGGATATTATTATTTCTGTAGGCAGAAAAGTTTAATATTAATATAAAAGAGAAGTTTAATATTAATATAAATTGTCTTTGTTTTTGTAAATAATATTTTTGAATTGTCTCCTCAAGGAAATGTTTTATATTCAAAATGCCAAGGCTACAAAGTAGAAATTATATCGTTGATAGGGTTAGAAAACTTATTTAATGCCTATTTGTTTCAGTTTTATCACTGGTGAATTAAAACAGTGATTATTTCTAGCTTATCATGAAGACTACATGATTTAAGAACTTTAAGAACCACAGTGCATCATAAAAGTTGAAAATAAATGAGTACATTATTTGAATTATGCTTTTAAATTTATAAATAAGGAGACTAAAGCTCGGGTAGCTTCATTTACTTTTTTCAAAGTTACAGTACTATTAAGTGTTACAGAAAGGATAAAATGAACCTTTCTGAAAGCTAACCCTTTCCAAAAACTATTTTGTGTGCTCACTGATTCATTTCATCAGAGAAGCAGAAGACTTACTCAAATATGTATCATATAAGTAAAACAGTTATATATATATATATAATAATATATATATT
>SJYA01001736.1:108198-147061 GCA_006410615.1 Neotragus moschatus
CATAAATTTGACAAATATTTCCTTTGAATTTACTTGCAAATTCCTATTCTAAGAATACTTTGGACATTCATATCTACAAAGGGAGTACTTTAAACATGTTTATTGCCAATTTCCCTTTTTCCATCTTAGTTGAAATAGATGTTGCAGGCATGGCCAACTGGGGCTTTGAAGTATAGTTCTTCAGTCGCCAAACTGCTCTCTATAAACATGATTGAGGCAGATTTAGATTTGGATTCTGACTGCCTATACTAAATTCTAGGAATTATTCTAAATTAAAAATTATGGTTCAATCTAGTTCATTCCAGTGGGAACTGGCACAGTCATAGACATTTCTGTTCTTGCAACTATTAGCTTCAGCTAAACGTTGTATTTTCAAACTTTGGTCCATGTGAAAAAACTTCCTTATAATCTGAAAACTTTTATACTTCTAAGGAAATTGAATAGATTATAAATATAAACTGTCAAGACTAATCTGAAATAGAGGTCATCATTTAAAGCTTTCTTTGTAGTAGCTCCATCTTTTCTGATGTTTTGTGATCTCATGGCCTGCAGTAAGCCAGGCTTCCCTGTCCTTTACCATCTCCTGGAGTTTACTCAAACTCGTGTCCATTGAGTCGGTGATGTCATTCAACTATTTTATCCTCTGTCATACTCTTCTCATGCCTTCAATCTTTTCCAGTTCCAGGGTCTTTTTCTCTTCTCATCAGGTGGCCAAAGTACTGCAGCCTCAGCTTCACCATCAGTCCTTCCAACGAATATTCAGGACTGATTTCCTTTAAGATTGACTGATTGGATCTCCTTGCAGTCCAAGGGACTCTCAAGAGTCTTCTCCAACACCACAATTCAAAAGTATCAATTATTTAGTGCTCAGCCTTCTTTATGTTCCAACTCTCCCATCCATACATGATCACTGGAAAAACCATAGCTTTGATTATACTGACCTTTGTGCACAAAGAAATCTCTGCTTTGTAATATGCTGTCTAGCTTTGTCATTGCTTTTCTTCCAAGGAGCAAGCGTCTTTTAATTTTTGTGAATGGCTGCAGTTACCATCTGCAGTGATTTTGTAGCCCAAGAAAATGAAGTCTGTTACTGTTTCCCCATCTATTTGCCATGAAGTGATGAGACTGAACACCATGATCTTAATTTTTTGAATGTTGAGTTCTAAGCCAGGTTTTTTACTCTCCTCAAGGCCTTCATCAAGAGGATCTTCATTTACTCTTTGTTTTCTGCCATTAGGATGGTGTCATCTGCATATCTGAGGTTATTAATATTTCTCCCAGCCATCTTGATTCTAGTTTGTGCTTCATTCAGGCTGGCATTTCACATGATGTACTCTGCATAGAAGTAAAATAAGCAGGGTGACTATATACAGCCTTGATGTACTCCTTTCAAAATTTTGAACCAGTCCATTGTTCCATATCTGGTTCTGACTGTTGCTTCTTTACCTGAATCATTCAAAGCTTTTATTGAATTGGCAAAAAAAAAAATTTGCAAATAAATATAATAAGAAATTGAAAGCAATGTGAGTATTGAGTGGTAATTCCTTCAACACTCATGCAGATCAATTTATTACTTGTCCAAATGTTTTGTTGACAGTCTTTGATGTACATTCAGCTCAGTTCAGTCACTCAGTCATGTCCGACTATTTATAACCCCATGAATTGCAGCATGCCAGGCCTCCCTGTCCATCACCAACTGCTGGAGTTCACCTAAATTCGTGTCCATAGAGTTGATGATGCCATCTAGCCGTCTCATCCTCTGTCGTCCCCTTCTCCTCCTGCCCCCAGTCCCTCCCAGCATCAAGGTCTTTTCCAATGAGTTAACTCTTCGCATGAGGTGGCCAAAGTATTGGAGTTTCAGCTTCAGCATCAGTGCTTCCAATGAACACCCAGGACTGATCTCCTTTAGGATGGACTGGTTGGATCTCCTTGCAGTCCAAGGAACTCTCAAGAGTCTTCTCCAACACCACAGTCCAAAGCATCAATTCATCAGTGCTCACATTTCTTCACAGTCCAACTTTCACATCCACACATGACCACTGGAAAAACCATAGTCTTGACTAGATAGACCTTTGTTGGCAAAGTAATGTATCTGCTTTTGAATATGCTATCTAGTTTAATCATAACTTTCCTTCCAAAGAGTAAGCATCTTTTAATTTCATGGCTGCAGTCACCATCTGCAGTGATTTTGAGCCTCAAAAAATAAAGTCTGACACTGTTTCCACTGTTTCCCCATCTATTTCCCATGAAGTGATGGGACCAGATGCCATGATCTTCATTTTCTGAATGTTGAGCTTTAAGCCAATTGTTTCACTCTCCTCTTTCACTTTCATCAAGAGGATGTTTAGTTTCTTTTTACTTTCTACCATAAGGGTGGTGTCCTTTGCATATCTGAGGTTATTGATATTTCTCCTGGCAATCTTGATGATATATATTAAATGTTGGTAAAAGAGAAAGCAATATGTGAAATGTATCTAGTTGTGTATCACAAGGATTTTTATGTCTTTGGAGATAAAATATATTTTATCAAGTTTATTTTAATATAAAATATACTAACAAAGTCAAAAAGCAAATGACATAAAAATGTATACATTGATAGGTCTTGTCTCAACACTGTTCCAACACCAACTGTTCCTTCATCTTCCTATAAAGATTGTTTTTAAATACCTTTCAAGAAAATATACCTGATTTAGTATAAATATAGATATATTTCATTACATTCTATCTTCTTTATCTATGTTAGTATATGGAATACACTCAGGCAATTTTTCTAGACTCAGTATGTAGTGTTACTTTTATGTCTGTCTATAGCTCTCTGTGCAGAGATTTCTCCATTGCATAAGCACAACATATTTTACTTAACAAATCTCATATTACTTCACCTTGATTTTGTTCAGTCTTTCACTATTATAAATGATGTTGCTATGAAGAGCTCTGTATGTAGATGATTATATATGTGTGTAACTATGTAAATAAACATATTACAGGGTCTATTTCAAAAGTGGATTGTTTGTTTGATACGTAAATGCATGTGTAATACTGGTAGCCATTCGTAAGTTTGTTTTTATGTGGCTCTTTCATTTGTACTCAAAATGGTAAAATGTAAAAATAACTATTTCCTTAAAGTCTAGTCAACAATATCTATAATCGATATTCCAATATTTATCACAATTTGATCTCCTTTAGGAATATATTTCTTTTATAAAGAGAAAAAACAGCAATCTTTATAAACATTTCTCTTTATGATGATAGTCTTTCCAGGAATAAGCCTTGGGAATGTCCATCTTCATCTGAACTGACTGCCCATGCAAGGTACTAGTCTAAAAGAGCATTTTTTTTTAATGGTTTCTGCAGTTAAAACTCTCCTTGTTTGAGGGCACTTATCCAAGAACAATTTCTTAGGATATTGGTCTCAAATTTTAGTATGCATAAGAATCATTTGTGCATCCCAACATGTACAGTTTCCTAGAGTCTACATACCAGTTAATCTAATGAGAGATTGGAAATTTTAATTTTCTGGAAAACTACAAAGTCATTCATTTTTTTAAACAATCATTATCATTACCTGCCCATTCTTTTATTTATAATTGTTCTTATACTAACAGTTTTGGAGATTTTCCTTAAACATAAAATTCCATAGAGCAGTTTGGCACAAATAGCATTGTTTTCAGAAAATTTGTTTTTAAAATACAGACTAAATAGGTAAAACTTGTGGTGATATTGTAAGGGTCAGTATTGCAAAGTCACCCCACAAATGTCCATATTACTGATGGTTTGTACTTTGTATTGATACAGTTTCCCTGTTTTTTTTTTTTTTTTTCCTTAAGAATTGTCTTCTAAGGACAAATCTACATTCTTAATTATGTCTCCTAGTCTGATTAGTACTACTGATTAGGTGCTTAGGCTAAGAGATCAATACAGCATTCTGGGCTTCCCCAGTGGCTCAGCAGCAAAGAATCTGTGCAGATGATCCAGTAGACTCAGGTTCAATCTCTTTGTCAGGAAGATTCCCTGAAGAAGGAAATGACAACCCACTCCAGTATTCTTGCCCTGAGAATCCCATGGACAGAGAAGACTGATGGTCTACAGCCTATGGGATAGGACTGAACTGACTTAGCATGCATGCAAGCACGCACGGAGTCTTATTTCATTTAGTCACAGCAGATTCCAAATTGTGTTATAAAGCTTTTTGGTTAGTTCTGATGATGCTTATTTCTAGATAATATTATTGAAAAGTTACACATTTGGGATTTCACATAACTTGTTATAATCTATCTGAAGAGCTGGCACTCCACAGAAGCAAGTTGTGTCAGTAATTTGTCACAAGTTTTCAATTCAATGATACAATAGAAAAGATTTTTACATTGTCTTGGGCACAATATTTTATTGGCCCTATTCAAGAATGCACTTTTTAAGTGTTTTGGCCAAAATAATTATTTTTTATAGCCATGCAATTGAAATTGATGTAAAGAAATAAATCAAAAGCTAGTATGTTGGTCCAACACGGGAAAAACTTACCTTGCAATGAAGAAGAGGAGGCCAAGGAAAAAAGTAAGCAAAACAAAAAAACATTATAGATTGAGCACTTCTTAGGTGTCAGAGACTGTGCTAGGTGCTTTCTCATACACTCAGTAACTTTGAGAAGAATCCAAGAGGTTATTACAATTAGGAATTTGATACAAGAATCAAAGTGCATACAGAATTTTTAACTGACACAATCTGGAATTGAGGACAAGTCCAAAGACCATACTTTTTAAATATTTTGAGTGTTACTTGCTATTTTTATCACCACTGTGGAAGATAATTTTTGATTGTTAATTTTTATCTCAAAATATTCCACAAGATGTTTTGATTTCACACCAAGCTTTCAACATAGCAATCGCAACTCTGGCATGAATGTTCAAAGATTCAAACTATCTGTGTGTTCTCTGCCCCCAGGGATACTCCATGGCAAGGCAAATTAGAATTACAATGTCCATCAAATTTATGAGAAATGCAAACTCTTAGACAAAACATTTTGTAAAATTCTTAGAGCATTTTTATCTCTAGGCAATTTCCTTATAGCCTGCTGCTGCTGCTGCTGCTGCTGCTATTGCTGCTGCTGCTAAGTCGCTTCAGTCGTGTCCAACTCTGTGCGACCCCATAGATGGCACCCCACCAGGCTCCTCTGTCCCTGGGATTCTCCAGGCAAGAACACTGGAGTGGGTTGCCATTTCTTTCTCCAATGCATGAAAGTGAAAAGTGAAAGTAAAGTCGCTCAGTCTTGTCCGACCCTCAGTGACCCCATGGACTGCAGCCTTCCAGGCTCCTCCATCCATGGGATTTTCCAGGCAGGAATACTGGAGTGGTGTGCCATTGCCTTCTCCCTTTGTAGCCTAGTAAGTATTTATTAGGTTGTTCGGTGAACTTGAAATCAGAACAAAGATCTTTAGAAAGGATTTTTTAGCTGAGGGGTTTCCCTGGTGACTCAGATAGTAAAGAATCTGCCTGCAATTTTCCTGGATTAATGGTTGGCTACTCACTCTAGTTTTCTTGCCTGGAGAATTTCATGGACAGAGGAGCCTGGTGACTACAGTCCATGGGATCACAAAGAGTCAGACAAGACTGAGTGACTTTTACTTTTTTTTTTCACCTGAACTATATAACTATCAAGTTGCTCACTCATCCTCTTTCTCTCTCACCATTAAAGATCATTTGACTCTTTCAGGGGTTCTTCATAGCTGTGGTTAAAATATTTCACACATCCTTTCATCATACATTAAAATAATGGTGAAGTGGCCAGTCATCAGAAATTGACAACGAACAATTGAGAGCAATCAATGAAGCTGATCCTCTTACAAATATACAAGAAGTTGCCGAAGAACCCAATGTAGACCATGCTATGGTCGTTCAGCATTTGAAGTAACTTGGAGAGGTGAAAAAGCTCAAAAAGTGGGTGTCTCATGAGCTGATTGAAAAAAAAATATATATAATCGTTTTGAAATATCTTCTCCTATTATGCACCATCAGTGAACTATTTCTTTATCAGACTGTGATGTGCAATGAAAAGTGGATTTTAGGTGACAACCAGTGACCACCAGCTCAGTGGCTGGACTGAGAAGGAGCTCCAAAGCACTTCCCAAAGTCAAACTTGTACTAAAAAAAAAAAAAAAAAAAGGTCATGATCACTATTTTGGTAGTCTGCTGCCAGTCTGATCCACTATAGCTCTCTGAATCCCAGAGAAATCATTATATCTTAAAAGTATACTCAGCAAATTGATGAGATTCACTGAAAACTGTAATGCCTGCGTTTGACATTGGTCAACGAAGGGCCCAATTCTCCATGACAATGCCCGACCACCTGGCCCACAACCAACACTTCAAAAGTTGAATGAATTGGGTTATGAAGTTTTGGCTCATCTGCCATATTCACCTGACCTCTCATCAAGGGACTACCAGTTCTTCAAGCATCTCAACAACTTTTTACAGGGAAAATGCTTCCTCAATCAGCAAGAGGCAGAAAATGCTTTTCAGGAGTTTATGGAATCCCAAAGCAAGGATTTTCATGCTGCAGGAATGAACAAACTTTTTTCTCAATGGTAAAATTGCATTGGCTGTAATGGATCCTATTTTGATTAATAAAGATGTGTTTGAGCTCAGTTATAATGATTTAAATCCATGGTCCAAAACTGCAATTACTTTTGTCAACAAATAAAAAAACAAGGGAATAATAAATTTAGAATAGAGATATCAGTGGTTGAGGAGTGAAAAGGAGGAGATGAGGAAAGACCAAAAAAAGTGCTTCTAAGTTTGGGTCACTTCTAATATTCAAATGCATGATACTTTTACTATAGAAATGTGTAAAGAAATAGACATAGTTGGATAGAGGCTGGCAAGAAACAATGATAAATATATTAAAATTAATCTAATTCTGTGAACTTATCTGCTAAAAATGAAAAAAATAGAAGATGAAATTACATTTTAGCTAGCAAAAGACAGTCATGATATAATCTCCAAAAAAGGAAATGCAAAAGGGAAAATGATTGTTTGAGGAGGTCTTACAAATACCTGAGAAAAGAAGAAAAGAGAAAAGCAAAGGAGAAAAGGAAAGATATACTCATCAGGATGCAGAATCCCAACAAATAGCAAAGAGAGATAAGAAAGCTTTCTTAAGTAAACAATGTGAAGAAAGAGAGGAAAATAATACAGTGGGGAAGACTAGAGATCTCTTCAAGAAAATTAGAGATACCAAGGGACTTCATGTATAGATGGGCACAATAAAGGACAAAAATGGTATAGACCTAACAGAAGCAGAAGATATTAAGAAGAGGTGGCATGAATACATAGAACTATACAAAGAAGATCTTAATGACCCAGATAACCATGACAGTGTAATCACTCACTTAGAGCCATACATCCTGGAATGTGAAGTGAAGTGGGCCTTAGGAAGCATCGCTATGAACAAAGTTAGTGCAGGTGATGGATTCCAACTGAGCTATTTCAAATCCTAACAGATAATGCTGTGAAAGTGCTTCCCTCAATATACCAACAAATTTGGAAATCTCAGCAGAGGCCACAGATTTGGGAAAGGTCAGTTTTTATTCCAATCCCAAAGAAAGGCAGTGCCAAAGAATTTTTGAACTGCTACACGATTGTACTCATTGCACATGCCAGCAAAGTAACGCTCAAAACTCTGCAAGTGAGGCTTTGACAGTATGTGAACCAAGAATTTAAGAATGTTCAAGCTGGATTTAGAAAAAGCAGAGGAGCCAGAGATCATATTGCCAACGTCTGTTGGATCATAGTAAAAGCAAGAAAATTCAAGAAAAATATCTACATCTGCTTCACTGACTATACTAAAGTCCTTGACTGTGTGGATCAAATCAAACTGCGGAAAATTCCTTAAGAGTTGGGAATACCAGTATGCAGGTCAAGAAGCAACAGTTAGAACTGGACATGGAACAATGGACTGGTTCAAAATTAGGAAAGGAGTACATCAAGGCTGTATATTGTCACCCTGCTTATTTATCTTCTGTGAAGAGTACATCATGGGAAATGCCAGGCTGGATGAAGCACAAGCTAGAAACAAGATTGCCAGGTGAAATATCAATAACCTCACAGATAAGCAGATGACACCACCCTTACAGCAGAAAGTGAAGATGAACTAAGGAGCCTCTTGATGAAAGTGAGAGTGAAAAAACTGGCCTAGAACTCAGCATTCCAAAAACTAAGATCATGGCACCCAGTCCCATTACTTCAGGGCAAATAGACGTAGAAACAATGGAAATAGTGACAGACTTTATTTTCTTGGTTTTCAAAGTCACTGCAGATGGTTACTGCAGCAATGAAATTAAAAGATGTTTGCTCTTTGAAAGAAAAACAGTGACAAACCTGGACAGCATATTAAAAAGCAGAGACATTATTTGCCGACAAAAGTCTGTATAGTCAAATCTATGGCTTTTTTCAGTAGTCATGTCTGGGTGTGAGAGTTGGACCATAAAGAAGGCTGAGTGCCAAAGAATTGATGCTTTTGAACTGTGGTGTTGCTGTAGATTCTTGAGAGTCCCTTGGACTGCAAAAAGTCAAACCAGTCAATCTTAAAGGAAATCAATCCTGAAAATTTACTGGAAGGATTCCAATACTTTGATCACCTGATGCAAAGAGCTGACTCATTAGAAAAGTCCCTGATGCTGGGAAAGATCAAAGGTAGTAGGAGAAGAGGACAACAGAGGATGAAATGGTTGGATGGCATTACTGACTCAATGGACATGAGTTTGAGCAAGCTCTGGGAGATGGTGATGGACAGGGAAGGCTGGCTTGCTGCAGTCCGTGGGGCCATAAAGAGTCAGACATGACTGAGAGACTGAACAAACTGCCATATATTTCTTGGATCAGTCTTCATGTGATGGAATCTGTCTTCTAGAATTACTTAGCATACCCTGATAAATGAACTCGTGGTTACTTCACAGATTGCTACTAATTTCTGGTGGTGTCAGATTTGTCTAGTTTATTATTTTTTATGAATTGCCTAATGTGTTTCCAAGTTCTTGGAAGGAATGCATCTTCATATCACTAACAGATTCTCTGAAATGGGTCAGTTGGAAGGACTGGTCAAATATCAAAACTGAGAAAAGAATGAGGTTGGAAAAGAAAAAATGCCAGCATTTTTCAAGCAGTGGAAAGAGAAGATGTCTGACCTCTCCATTTATAAGGACAGGTTTATTTCTGCTGAGGAGACAGACAATCAGAAGGTATTATTGTTTAAAATTCTCCCCTTATTCAGATTTCACGACTACCAAGCCACTCTTAAGAAATGTGTCAACTTCTAGTGTGTATCCATTTCAATGGGGCATATATGTTAATCGGGCAAGAAATAAGTAGTGTGTCTCATTGCAAAATAAGAAATTGGCATTTGAGCTTACATATCAGCCTATGAGAGCTCATCAGTCTACCCCGGAGGAGCAGATCTATGTCCAGGGTACTGACAAAAGGTAATTTCTGTCTCAAGTCTCCATAGTAGATTGTGGACATTTTGCCGAAGCAAAGCTGTCCTGTGATGCCACTTGTTTGACAGCCAACTTACTTCTCCAGATGATACTCTTACTTCCCCTGCTCTTCTCATTCACACTTCAACAGGTTCTACTTGATTGAAGTGCCCCCTTAAGCCTGCACACATGGTGATAGCTCTCTTAATTAGAGTTCTCAGTATGTGACTGAAAACCTTCTGTGAAGGCACCAATCACAAACCTGCAAAGAAAAAAGGACTCAGATAACGCCTGCTTTACACTGCTGGCTTTCTCAGAGTCCCCTTTCCTCTGCTCCCCTTGGTCTTTTCATCTTGCCTGTTTGGCTAGACCATCTAATTTCAAATTCAGATCTTGCTTCCTCTTAAACTTGATGAAAGCAGTTTGAGCAAAGCACGTTTGAAAGGGTAAGGATTACACTTTTCAATTCCAGGCCTAGCATTTGATAGCACTGAAATCGGGGGAGAACTTTCTTGGTTATTCATTTTGTTGTTATGGACTTGTGAATTAGGCCTTTTACAAATATTTGAAAAAGTATTCAACATTTTGAGCAAATTGGCAAAATGCTAGTAACCTAGTTTGTAACAAATATCTTGAAATATAAGAAGGAATATATCAATACATTTAACGAGGCATTTTTAAAGAGTAAACATAGCCATGAATTAGTGTATTCTTTTCTATACCCATATGAATTTGTTTACTAAAAAATATTACTATTACATAATAATATACATACATAATATTACATAGATCCACTATGTAGATGTGAGTTCCCTGTGATATACAGTAGATTCTCATTAGTTATCTCTTTTCTACTCAACTTGATTTTAAATCATGGCTCTGTCTCTTATGAAGTATGTGACCTTTCACATACTTACCTAAACTCTAAACTCCCATTTCTTTGCCTATAAAATGAATTACATAGTTACCTTCCATTAAAAGTTTATGATTATTGAAGATCCAACATAGGTACCTTATATCCTTATATTGTTTCACAAAAATATTAGTATGTAATTGGCATATTATAAACATCATTTTTAACCTTATTTATTAGTAGTAATTTAAAGGGTATGGAACACTATTTCCTCCTCAAAATATGAAAATTTGTCCCAACTTTGGAACTTGTGTCAAACATCTACTTATTTTGTGTATTATTTTGATATGGTAGACTTTATTATCCTAAAACATTTTTTGAACCCACCATTAAATTTTCAAAGGAAAGCCTGATTAGTACACTTAAAAGTGTCAAGTCAGCCTCTAATTTCTCAAATTAGTGACTTAAAATATTACTTGGTTCTCACAGACTCTTGCTTTATTATTGAACTTCTAGGGAATCAAAGTGAAAAAAAGTAATATTTATGTTAAACAGTTAAAAGACTAGTGTTGACAAAACACTTGCTTACAATAGAAAATGCTCTTTGTGATGAAAACAGGTGGTTTTATCAAGATTAATTGTTTCTGCTAAACGTTACTGAAGAATATAGATACATTTAAAAGTAAATACAAATATATATCTTAACCTGTACGCACAAAGCAAGACAGGCAAGATATTGAGGACTGAGTTGGCCAAGGTTATAGAACAGAACAGCATACTTATTGCTTGAAAGCAGATCTGGTTCCTAATCCAGTATTTGAACACAGTATGTAAAAAACCACGCTTAATTGGGATTGTTTTTCTCATTTTTTAACCTTTATTTCTTTTAAAAATAACAAAGAATGATGATGATATTACATAAAGTAGATATCAAAAAAGGGAAGAATGTAAGACTTGTGATTTTATGTCCTACTGATATGATCATTCCCTGTCTTGGACACAGTTTAGGGTTCAGATCGAGTTGTTTCTCTACCTTAATATTTGTATCATTCAGAGGTCAATCAATAGGTGAAAACCATAGTGATCCGAACAGTGAATACTGAATGCAAAGAATCAGTATCTTAAAACTAGAGATTGATTAGGAAGGGGCAAAAACAAACAGAAAACTTCTAACAAACAGCATAATATTAGATGTCAGGAGGAACAATGCCCTTAATGCTGAAACAGAGCAAACAGGAAAGAAAGAAATGGATAACCTTCCCTAACCCGATGCCTTTTCTGAGAAGTTTGCAGTCATTACTTATAAGACAGGTAGATCCACTGGGAAACCACAGGCTGGGGCAGTCAAGAAAGTAACAACTCTCAGATGTGCTAAATTAAAATCACTTGGAATCCCTGTAGAAAAATGCCATTGAGACCCACTTGGCATTCCTGTAAACGTTGCCCATTGGGGTACAATCGGAACTTGCCAAGAACTCACAGAAATGCACTGAGTTAGGGGGGTGGTGTTGAAACTTGATGATTGTTGAGTACAATTTGATATATACTTGCCATTAACAGTCACAGGAGAAATAAGAGGAACAGAAGCACAAGCCCTTCTGGAACCAAGAAGACAGGCCCTTCACTCCTTCAGTGAACCTCCAGTACCCTCTAGTGATAATACATGGTGCCAAGTAATATGCAGAAAAATGGTTAGAGGGACTTTACTATTGCAGTTCAAGCAACGAAGTATGTATACTGATAGCCAGCACAGTACAATGACATGAAATATGGTGTCCTTAAAAATTAGAACAAAGTCTATCAATAAAAATAACTCTCTCTAAATATCTCACCCATTCCTTTTAACATTGTCTTGTCCCATCTCCAACCCCATTATCACATAGGTAACATCAGAGAGAAGAGATTCTATTGAAATAGTGATTGACTACCATGGCAAAAATCACTGCTTGCCATAACTTAGAACTCATTAAGTTTATATTTTACAATATAATCAGTTAACTTCGGATCCTAAAAATTGCTTTTATTAATAATAGAATGCTATTCCAGTAATAGAATTTGTTTTTCCAATAATACGCTTGGTATGAAATTTATCATACTACAATAGAATGCAGTGCATTCAATTAAAGACAAATATACACAATCCGGTAAGTCTAAAGAATTATAATCATATATGAATATGTTACTGTCTATTTCATACTCAATATGACAATAAATATTATTATTGTAAAAAAACACTATTCCTCTATGGAGTAAGTTAGATGAAACGCAAATTGATATTTGGTAACTGTATATGTGACATAGAGCTATTCACTATGAGGATTTTAATAGGTACACTATTAATAATTGTGTACTGATATTCTTGCACAACTATGAATTAGGAGAATATTGAGATATATTACTACTAATAAAAACCCATCTTTCTCATCAATTACATATTTTAAATTGTTCTGTGAGGCATTCAAAATGGATTTGGGTATTTGTTTCAGAGAAAAGTGGGATATATGAATCAGCAATCTCACTAGGCTCCATAACTGACAAAAAATACATTGCTTCTCAGATTTGGGTCATTATTTTATTTATAAATGTTTATACTAAAAGATCGGAGAAGGCAATGGCACCCCACTCCAGTACTTTTGCCTGGAAAATCCCATGGACGGAGGAGCCTGGAAGGCTGCAGTCCATGGGGTCGTTGAGGGTCGGACACGACTGAGCGACTTCACTTTCACTTTTCACTTTCATGCATTGGAGAAAGAAATGGCAACCCACTCCAGTGTTCTTGCCTGGAGAATTCCAGGGACGGGAGAGCCTGGTGTGCTGCCGTCTATGGGGTTGCACAGAGTCGGACACGACTAAAGTGACTTAGCAGCAGCATGCTAAAAGATGGGCTTTCCAGGTGGCGCTAGTGGTAAAGAACCTGCTTGCCAATGCAGGAGACACCAGACTCGGGTTCCATCCCTGGATGGGGCAGTTCGCCCGGAGGAAGGCGTGGCAGCCCACTCCAGTATTCTTGCCTGGAGAATTCCATGGACAGAGGAGCCTGGCAGGCTACGGTCCATAGGGTCGCAAAAAGTCAGACATAACTGAAGCGATTTAGCACATATGTACTTATACTAAAAGATACACCATAAATTATGTACACATTCAAGTAAATTTAATTTAAAATCACCTGCTGGTACTTTGTAAGCATAAAGTTGAGGTTTTGATAGCATTGTTGCGACTTTCTGACACGGTTTGTGGACTGATTCATTTACTTCTCAGATGGATGTGTTTCTATGTACTTCCATTGGAAGCAGACACAGGGACACGCCTGAGGAAATCGCTGGTTAGATTTATTTACACTGTGCAGCAGAGTGAATCAAAGAGAAGCAGGGTTCCTTATCACCCTGAAACTTCGTTGGTGATAACCCACATGAACACATGTTCAAAAAGAAGACACGGCTGGACTCAAAATAAGATAAACTAGCCAGAATATGAAACATTTTGTCTGAAATTTACTAAAATTGCTGCTTAGATGAATATCATATGGAGTTGAGGCTTTACCACTTAAAATTAAGCTGATAATCGCTAACTCCTGGCATTGTTCACCTTATCTTTAATTTTATTTTGATTTGGTCTATTTTTTAAATAAAAGCCAATATGCACACAAACACACAAACCTTTGGAGGTTTCTTGGAAAAAGTAATACTCTAAATAAGCAAACAAACTACTTTTTAATGTAGTTGAAAATGACTATATTTGCATATCACTTATGTGCAATAAAACTAAATTATTTATAGATTAAAAAATTAAACTATAAAGTAATATTCTAAAGTTATTATGTAAATCTTCAGATAGATGTTTATTACATAACAAAAATAAATGAGTAGCAGAAATATTTAATAAAGGAGCAGCATGTGTAAATCAGATGACTGTTGTTAACACAGAGCCTTTTCAGAATGCCCAAGAGATCTAACACAAGGGGAAAGGCACCAATTGTTACAACAAGAAATAGCTATCTAATTTGTCCAGACAGATAAAAGAAGGTCACAAGTGGAGATACTGTTGGGATAATAATATTGCAAGGTTTTGGGGGTTTTTTTTCAGCAAATGGAAAACATCCTTAATTGTCAGCAGGAAGAGCCTATGAAAAGAACTGGACCTCTGTTGGATGGCTACACAGAGAGAGTGACAATAACATTCACAGTTTAGCTTTACTTACTGCAGACTAAGGACCCCAAATGAAAAGACTTTGCTTCAAATTGTTTCTAAGAAGGGCTTCCCTGGTAGCTCAGCTGGTAAAAAATCTGCCTGTAATGCAGGAGATCCCGGTTTCATTCCTGGGTCAGGAAGACCCACTAGAGAAGGGATAGGCTACCCACTCCAGTATTCTTAGGTTTCCCTGGTGGCTCAGTTGGTAAAGAATCTGCCTGCGATGCGGAAGACCCAGGTTGAATCCCTGGGTTGGGAAGATCTGTGGCAGTATTCTAGTACACTGGCCTGGAGAATTTCATGGACTGTGTAGTCCATGGGGTTGCAAAGAGTCGAACATGACTGAGAGACTAAGGAAGGTAGTCGTAGAGGGAAGAGAGATGTACACTACCCTAAACTAAGTGAAAGCTGTCAAAAGCAATGTGGAAATAAAATCCAACAATGTAAAGAAGAAAATCCTTCACCATATCAAGGAATGCAATATTTAATGAACATTTAACATTCATTCATGATAAAAATTATCAGAAAAATAAGAATAGAGGGGAAATTCCTCCATATAATAGCATTGTCTACAAAAAATATATTGCTAACATTATGCTTAGCAGTGAATGACAAAATCAGGAACCAGGCATGCCCACTCTCATCACTCCTATTCAACATAGTGCTTGATATCCTAGCAAGTGCAGTTAAGCTTAAAAAAAAAAAAAAAAGATGAAAGCATCAACTGGCAAAGATGAAACAAAACTTTTTTTACTGTGAACGTGTTGGCTGCACAGAAAAGGCCAAGGGATCTCAAAAGACAAGCAAGCAAACAAATAAAAACACTTAGAACTAATACGTGATTTAGCGAGTCAAATGATACAAGACAAACGTACAGAAATTAGTTTTATTCTCATATTAGTGAACATTTGGACAGTGACTTTAAACACACATTACCATTTACAGCAGCTCAAAATAGAAAATATTTTTCTGAAAATTGAACAAAATATGTACCTATATGCCTGAAACACCATAGTACTGATGAAATATTAATAAATCAAAGAGGATTTAAATAAGCAGAGAAAGTTTCTGTGTTCAGGGACTAGAATGTTCAGTATAGTGAAGATGTTAATTCTCCCCTTATGTGAATACAGGTTTAATGAAATTCTTAACCAAATCCCAGAAAACTTTTGTGTGATAGGCAAAGTTATTTTATATGGACAGAGAAAAGAACTAGAATAGCTAAAAAAATAAATAAATAAAAATGGAAAAAGAGAAAAGAAATCACATACCCCACTTCAAAATTTGTCAGATAGCTCCAATAAGTAAGATACTGTGTATTTGCTGAGGAACAGACAAATTAAGACAATGACACAGAAAAGAGAGTTCAGAAATAGACCTACATGTATATGTCTAGTTGGTTTTTGACAAAGATGAAAAGGCAATTCAATAAAGGAAATGTAAACTTTCCAACAAAGAGTTGGAGGAGTAACTATCTATTGCTTTTTTATTTTAATCTCATGAATTAAATGTCTCACATCATACAAACATTAACTCAAAGTGAATCATGACTAAAACACAAACTATAGAAATTTCCAAAACTTAGGAGAAAATATAGGAGAAAAATATCTTCAGGATATAGGGGTAGCAAAGAGTCTTTAGACTTGATGGCAAAAAAAACAAAAACAAAAAGAAAACAATACAAAAGATAAAAACATGATCAACTGAACTTCATCAAAATAAAAGCAGTTTGCATATGAAGGACTTTATTCAGAAGATTCAAAATATTACAGAGCTGGAGAAAATATTTGAACACCACGTATTTAAAAAAGGAGAAGTGCCTAGGATATACAGAGTGAAGTAGGCAGGAAGAGAAACACAAATATATTAATGCATATATACGGAATTTAGAAAGATGGTAAAGATGGCCCAATATGTAAGATAGCAAAAGAGACACATGTGTAAAGAACAGACTTTTGGACTCTGCGGGAGAAGGCGAGGGTGGGACAATATGAGAGATTAACATTGAAACATGTATATTACCATATATGAAATAGATGAGCAGTGCAAATTTGATGGGTGAAGCAGGGCACCCAAAGCTGGTGCTCTGGGACAACCCAGAGGGATGGAGTGTGGAGGGAGGTGGGAAGGGTGTTCAGGATGGTGGGACACATGTGGGACACATGTGGGACACATGTGGGACACATGTGCACCCATGGCTGATTCATGTTGATGTATGGCAAAACCAACCCCAATAGTGTAAGGTAATTAGCCTCCAATTAAATTTAATAAAGAGATAGTATAAAAACAAATAATAATAAAAATGGCAAATAATCCAAGTATCTTATACTTAAGAATAAAAAGCAAGTAGTTCCATTAGAAAATGGACAAAACACGTGAAGAATTGTTTCACATAAAAATGATATATAGATAGCCAAAAAAAAGGAAGAAAAACGTTCAACAAAGTTGCTCACTGCTGCTGCTGCTGCTGCTAAGTCGCTTCAGTCGTGTCCGACTCTGTGCGACATCATAGACGGCAGCCCACCAGGCTCCCCAGTCCCCGGGATTCTCCAGGCAAGAATACTGGAGTGGGTTGCCATTTCCTTCTCCAGAGCCTGAAAGTGAGAAGTGAAAGTGAAGTTGCTCAGTCCTGTCGGACTTTTAGCGACTCCATGGACTGCAGCCTACCAGACTCCTCCGTCCGTGAGAGTTCCCAGGCAAGAGTAATGGAGTGGGGTGCCATTGCCTTCTCCGAAGTTGCTCACTAGGGAAACACAAATTTAAACTGCACTGAGATATCACTACATACTGATTAGAATGGCTGAAAAAAATAATGATACCAAATGCAGGGGAAATGTGGGAAAATTAAATCACCTAAATATTATTGGTGGGAATATACGGTATCATAGCCACTCTAAGAGTTTGGCAGTTGCTTAAGAAACTAATCATGTAACAACAAATTCCCCTAGCCATTGCACTCTTAGATATTTACCCTAAGAAAATGAATTCTTATATTCATACCAAAACCTGTGCATGGTATTCGCCACAGATTTATTGGTAATATTAGAGTATATAATTTCAATCCCTAAGTTGCTAGGCTTCCCTGTCCATCACTACCTTGAGGTGTCCATTGAGTTGGTGATGCCATCCAACTATCTCATCCTCTGTCACCCCATGCCTCCTTGGTATCCCCTTACCTTCAAACTTTCCATTGGGTTTTCATTCCAACCTCAGAGAAAGGCAATGCCAAAGAAATTATATAATTGGGTGATTCTAAAATTCTCCCTATCTATTCTCTTAGATATATATGTTATGCTTTACTACATGAGAAACCTTCTGATTATTTCATTCTGTAAAGAAAATCATTAGAAAAATGAAAATAAAGTTTTAGAAACATTATTGACATTTATATTGGAGAAAATGTAAGATCTAAGTCTCTTCAGTTGTGTCTGTCTCTTTGTGACCTCCTGGACTGTAGCTCACAAGGCTCCTTCCTCTGTGCAATTCTCTAGGCAAGAATATGGAGTGGTTGTGATTCCCTCCTCCAGGGCATCTTCCCAACCCAGTGACTGAACCCGCATATCTTACGTCTCCTGCACTGATAGACACGTCCTTTTCCACTAGCACCACTTGGGAAACTCCAAGATTGGTTTAGGTATGCCTAATTCAATTCCTATTTAAGTTAAAAAACTGAAGAAATCATGGTGAAATAAAAATGTTCATTATTATAAAGTCCAGTTTTCAACAACGTATTACTCAGATATATTTATAGCATCTGGTTATAATAATGAAATATTTTCTTTACTCAAAGATAAAATTATTCATATTGCCCATATCTAAATATATGAATTAACTTGGGATATATAAGAAATGATGGCAATATTCAGTGACATAGCACAGCTTGCTCTCTTAATCAGTTACACATGTCCATTAATATTGAATAGATTTTTAAATAATTAGCAACTGTCCTTGACTGGTGTTTCCATATTTAGTTTTTTCTCAATATTTCAAAAATATTATATCTATCTTTTCTTCTAATACCCAAGAATTCAGTTCCAGGAAATAGATAGAACTGACTTCAAGTATAGGTTCCATAACTTATAAGCTGTGTGTTTTGAAGCAAGTTATTTAATTTCCTTAAGATTTTGGTCTTCATGGAAAAAATGACTATAACAGCACTCACCTTACAAGACTGTGAAACAGCTGAACATAATAAAGTACAAAACTCCTACACATATATTTGTAATAAATTAAAATTTAAATAAATTGTGTTCACTATTAATATATTATTGGAAACTATATTAATCTTTCCTACAGAGATCTAAAAAACTTTGAAAATTTGTCAGTTATTTATTGATGTTAGTCACTTAAAATTTTTCCTTAAAATATAGTAATTGAATGGGTAATTTAATACAGAAATTCCCTGAATACTGACTGGAAGAACTGATACTAAAATTGAAGCTCCAATATATTGGTCACCTGATGTGACCAACCAACTCATTGGATAAGACCCTGATTCTGGGAAGGATTGAAGGCAGGAGAAGAAGGGAGCAATAGAGGATGAGATGGTTGGATGGGATCACTGATTTAATGGACATGAGTTTGAGCAACTCCAGTAGATAGTGAAGGACAGGGGAGCCTGGTGTGCTGCATTCTGTGAGGACATGGAGAGTCGAACATAACTTAGCAACTAAACAGCAACAGAATAGTTTTAAGAAAGCAGAATATAAGTGGCCAATTGGTTAAATTAGTAGGATAATTTTTAAAAAACAAAATTTTGTGTAAAAACAGATTATCTGCAAAACAGAATACACTACTCTCCAATTTTCTTTGCTTAATTTAAGCACACTGTCTCTCATATTGTTCCTCCTAAAGCTATCTATTTTTACTTGCAAAATCAATTCTGTAGTTTAGTCCACAATTACCGTAAATGTATAACAAAGCTTCACTCTTGTCATTTAAAACTCAGGTAATAAAAAAATGTAAATAAAACAAAGCCAATTTTTGATTTGCCTTACTTTTCAGTGTACCTGAAAAATCCATTTATTGATATTTCTTGCTCACATATTTGGGCCAAATCTATAAAACAACACTTGACAATAGTCAACAGTTTTAACAATTACAATCATTTATAACTAATCTGACATTTAACATATCAAAATTATTGAAAACAAGCAATACAAAATGTACACTGTAAGATTATACAGATTTGTTACAGAATGAAAAGTATATAAAATAATAAATTCCATTCACCTAGTCACCTCAAAATACTCTTTTCTTTAAATGTAATCACAGAAAAATTTTGTTGCGTACTCTTTCAAACCATTTTAAAATGATGTGCATATGAACATGTAATGCATGAAATCATATATCCATAAAATATACATGAAAAGTGAAAGTGTTAGTTGCTCACTTGTGTCCATATCCAACTCTTTGTCAGACAGACACCATGGACTGTAGCCTGCCAGGTTCCTCTGTCCATGGAATTTTCCAGGCAAAAATACTGGAGTGGATAGCCATTGGCTTCTCCAGGGGATCACAACCCAGGGATGGAAACTGAGTCTCCTGAATTACAGGCAGATTCTTTACTGCCTGAGCCACCAAGGAAGTAATATATACATAGGGACAAAATTATTTTATCTGGATATCACTGAATACATATAAACACACATCTTTATGTTTAATTTATTGAATTACTTGGATTTCTTCTTCCATCTCTGTCTCTCTCAATATCCGTTAGCACTCATCATTTGTCATGTCTACACTGTACTAAAATTAATTTTGTTTAATGCTCTGCTTGATAGATATTGAGGTTTCTAATAATTTTTATATTTTGTATTTCTAAGTCATGCTGGAGTTATCTTTCTTACTCATAAACCTGCAAAAAATAATACACTATTTGCAACAATTCAGATACATTTTCTGCACATTGGCAAAGGTAAAATTCTATCTTGTAAGGTTATTAAAAATAATATGCACTGATTTATCAGTCAGTCTGTTCAGTTGCTCAGTTGTATCTGACTCTTTGTGACCCCAATGGACTGCAGTATGCCAGGGTTCCCTGTCCATCACTAGTACCTGGAGCTTGCTCAAACTCAAGTCCAGTGAGTGGGTGATGCCATCCAACCTTCTCATCCTCTGTCATCACCTTCTCCTCCTGCCTTCAATATTTCTTGGCATTAAGGTCTTTTCCAATGTGTCACTATGTATAGTTGCCAATATATATATAGTGTAAAGTACGGTCATGACTTCCCTGGTGGCTCAGACGGTAAAGCGTCTGTCTACAATGTGGGAGACCTGGGTTCAATCCCTGGTCGAGAAGATCCACTGGAGAAGGAAATGGCAATCCACTCCAGTACTATTGCCTGGAAAATCCCATGGACAGAGGAGCCTGATAGGTTACAGTCCATGGGGTCGCAAAGAGTCAGACATGACTAAGCAACTTCACTTTCACGGTTATCATACATCTGGACAGGCACAGGTCTATGCTGATCTTTAGGAGCACTTGAAGAATGGTACCAATTCAGGAAACTGAAGGACAATGCAGAATATTAATAATCTATAGTACTCTATGGAATACTTAAAACTTTGGAAAGACCTTGTGCCGGGTGGTTTTACTGTTAAGGGATGTTTACATGGTGATTGTCCCCAGCTGTACATTCTAATTTGCCTGTGTGACCAGTAGGACATAAAAAATTTCACTAGAAATTTTGCTCAAGTTCTACAAAAAACAAGATTTCTTGTATGTATCTTGTATTACAATACAAATTTGACCGTATTTTGTGCAACAAGTGTTTCAAGCTCCTGGTTCTCATCTGTGATTTTGTTTTCCTGCTGTACCATATACTTTCTCCACATTAAAAATAAAATCTTCTGTGAGTAAAATTTGTAGAGTCTTGTGAATCCTTTAAATTATTCAGATATTAGAAAAAGACTCATATGTGTGTGATTTATAATTCATATATTGCCAATATTCTATATTATTATTTAATTATAAAAAATGTTTATAAAGTAGAAGCCAGAAAATAAACTTTCAAGCTAAATCCAAGAATCAGTCTTGTTTTGCTTGGCAGTTGAATTTGTTTAAAATTTAAACTTTGTACTTGAACATTTTTAAGAATACATGATTGTCCACTTCACTGCACACTGAAATTTTTGTAACTTTAATGCTATCTTGAGTTAATTTTAATATACCAATAAGCATTATTTAGTTGTGCCATTTTTCTAATATTACCTTCAGAACACCTGTATGCTTGTACAATCTTTGCCTGTTTATTGGTTGTTTTATTGTAGTTCACTCCCTAAAATATGTCTTACTCTTTTGTAACCTCATGGACTATAGCCCACCATGTTCCTCTGTCCTTGGGATTGCTCAGGCAAGAATATTGGAATTGGTTGCCATTCCCTTCTCCAAGGGAGCTTCTTGATCAGGAATCCCAAACCAATATCTCCTGCATTGCAGGTGGATTCTTTACCTCTGAGCCATCAGGGAAACATATTGTTTTATTGATTACTTATTTTTCTAAAATTTTACTTCATATTATTCCTCAAACATCTGCTGATTTAAAATGATAGGTAAATTCTTAGTATTGGTCTTCTTAACTATCTTCTTACTAAAGTGTTAGTCACTGAGTTGTGTCCAAGTCTTTGCGACTCAATGGATTATAGCCCACCAGGCTCCTCTATCCATGGAATTCTCCAAGCAAGAAAATTGGAGTGGATAGCCATTCCCTTTTCCAAGGAAACTTCCCAACCCAGGATCAAACCTGGATCTCCCACATTGTAGGCACCTTCCTTAGTCTGAGCTACCAGGGAAGCTCCTCTTTCTTATTAACTTTTGACCAAAAATAGAAGCTGGTTTCTGAGCTTTGCATATGTATTTGGAATGTTTGTCTAAACTGTCTTCATTTAGTGTGTACAAGTAAGAAATACACTGGAAAATAGAGCCTATTAGCTATTGAAAGAGCTTCATTTTGGAAGACTTCTCCAAACTGCTTTTGTAGAATATTTTTATCTGACATCTATTTCTGCTTTATTGGCTATGCCAAAGACTTTGACTATGTAGATCACAATAAACTGTGGAAAATTCTGAAAGAGATGGGAATACCAGACCACCTGACCTGCTTCTTGAGAAATCTGTATACAGGTCAGGAAGCAACAGTTAGAACTGGACATGGAACAACAGACTGCTTCCAAATAAGAAAAAGAGTACATCAATGCTGTATATTGTCACCCTGCTTATTTAACTTATATGCAGAGTACATAATGAGAAATGCTGGGATGGAGGAAGCATGGGCTGAAATCAAGATTTCAGGGAGAAATATCAATAACCTCAGATATGCAGATGACACCACCCTTATGGCAGAAAGTCAAGAAAAACTAAAAAGCCTCTTGATAAAGGTGAAAGAGGAGAGTAAAAAAGTTGGCTTAAAGCTCAACATTCAGAAAACGAAGATCATGGCATCTGGTCCCATCAATTCATGGCAAATAGATGGGGAAATAGTGGAAACAGTGGCTGACTTTATTTTTCTGTGCTTCAGAATTACTACAGATGGTGATTGCACCCATGAAATTAAAAGACGCTTACTCCTTAGAAGGAAAGTTATGACCAATCTAGACCGCATATTGAAAAGCAGAGATATTACTTTGCCAACAAAGGGCCATCTAGTCAAGGCTATGGATTTTCCAGTGGTCATGTATGGATGTGGGTGTTGGACTATAAAAAAAGCTGAGCACTGAAAAATAGATGCTTTTGAACAGTGGTGTTGGAAAAGACTCTTGAGAGTCCTTTGGACAGCAAAGAGATCCAGCCAGTCCATTCTAAAGGAGATCAGTCCTGAATATACATTGGAAGAATTGGTGCTGAAGCTGAAACTCCAATAATTTGGCCACCTGATGTGAAGAGCTGACTCATTTGAAAAGACTCTGATGCTGGGAAAGATTGGGGGCAGGAAGAGAAGTGAACAACAGAGGATGAGATGGTAGGATGGCATCACTGACTCAATGGACATGGGCTTGGGTGAACTCTGGGAGTTGATGATGGGCAGGCTGCCGTCTCAAAGAGTTGGACGTGACTTAGTGACTGAAATGAACTGAAATATAAAAATAGCTGGCATTCTGGTATATATGAAACAGAAACACTTTTCTTCTTTTGCTGATGCTGTAGATCATTTGACAAATTGCTGTGACCACCCTCCTTCCTGTACTCATAAGTTGGGTTAAATCTCTTCCACATTAATTATGGCTTTTGTCACATGGCTTGTTCCGACTGATGGATCAGTAGCAATTTTGATATAAGCAGAAACTGAAAGTATGTTTGTACATTGGGATTTGCCCCTTCCTACTGCCAACAACTGGATAAATTTGAGCTATCTCGGGGATGGGAATGTAGTTAGAGAGTGGAATTGACCATTTCCAAGTCCCAGAAATAACCTCAGGCATCTCAGCTGAGTCTCCATATATGTCAAGGATGTCATTTCAGATCACTGAAACCTACCCAGGCTAGCTCAGACAAAAAAGAATTCCCCAGTAAAACCAATTAATTGTAAGAAATAATACTTTTTGTTGTTGTTGTGGGCAACTAAATCTTGAGGTGATTTATTATGTAAGACAACCTAACTGCAACATCTGGGTATGTTTTTTTCTCCTCAAATACTGATAAGTTTCCACTATTGTGTATTTCTGTCCACAGAAAAATGTCTAAATTGTAACATATACTTAATTATGGAGATATACTATTTATTTGAATCACTGTATAAGTAAATATAATTGATTTTGGACTTTAGGATGTGATGGCTTCAATAATGAATATTCCTTTGTCCTCTTTCCATTAATAAATCAAGATATAAATACCTTATTTCTTAATGACATATGCTTTCTTGAGAATATGGCTTAGATACATGACTTCAAAGAGGTTCTTTTTATTGTCATCACTTCAACTAAATTCAATGACCCAAACAGCTTGCTTTCTCAAGGCAGAATCTGCTCTAGAAAATATGCAAAATAATGAAGAGAAGACGAGAATTTACCTTTCAGCACTCAGTTCAGTTCAGTTCAGTTCATTTCAGTCGCTCAGTCATGTCTGACTCTTTGCAACCCCATGAATTGCAGCACGCCAGGCCTCCCTGCTCATCACCAACTCCCAGAGTTCACCCAAACTCATGTCCATCTAATTGGTGATGGTATCCAGCCATCTCATCCTCTGTCATCCCCTTCTCCTCCTGCCCCAATCCCTCCCAACATCAAAGTCTTTTCCAATGAGTCAACTCTTTGCATGAGGTGGCCAAAGTACTGGAGTTTCAGCTTTAGCATCAGTCCTTCCAAAGAACACCCAGGGCTGATCTCCTTTAGAATGGACTGATTGGATCTCCTTGCAGTCCAAGGGATTCTCGAGTCTTCTCCAACACCACAGTTCAAAAGCATCAATCTTTCGGTGCTCAGCTTTCTGGTCCAACTTTCACATCCAAACATGACCACTGGAAAAACCATAGCTTTGACTAGACAGACCTTTATTGGCAAAGTAATGTCTCTGCTTTTGAATATACTGCCTCAGTTGGTCATAACTTTCCTTCCAAGGAGTAAGGGTCTTAATTTCATGGCTGCAATCAAGTAGTATCAAAAATAGGAGGACACACATTTTCACTCAGTATGGCAATCTTACTATTTCTCCTATATTAATAAATCAGATAACTTATTCTCATAAATTTATTTTCCTTATTGGAGTCAATTTGTGATTTCCTATCTTCTGTATAAGCATAAGGAATAAAATAGATGTTATTTCCATTAACCATCTTGAGATTGAGAAACCCCTGAAACTCCCAACAGGGAATGTGGGGTACAGGAGACTAGAGTTTGTTTCTCAAATCTGGTTCTATTTATCTAAGTTTTTAGCAAATTTGTGGGGAATGCAAATATTTTAAGGAACATTTTATGTATTTAGTAAATTAGCTCACATGTTTTCAGGAACATGAGGAAGTTAAAAATAAGTAATATAAAATGGTCTCATCACTTCATGGCAAATAGATGAGGAAACAGTGGAAACAGTGGCTAACTTTATTGTTTTGGGGCTCCAAAATCACTGCAGATGGTGACTGCAGCCATGAAATTAAAAGATGCTTACTCCTTGGAAGGAAAGTTATGATAAAACTAGACAGCATATTAAAAAACAGAGACATTACTTTGCCAACAAAGGTCCATCTGGTCAAGGCTACAGTTTTTCCAGTAGTCATGTATGGATGNGACAGGGAGGCCTGGCATGCTGCGATTCATGGGGTTGCAAAGAATTGGACATGACTGAGTGACTGAACTGAAGGCAACAAAGAATATTAATGGCCATTATGAGGAACTGTTGAAAGCTCCAAACTTAATTTCCTTACAATCGAATTGGACTACAATAGCTCAGAAGCTTCTAAGAATGGTGGAATGCTTATTTTAATTGGCATTTTGAGGCTTCCAAATGGTTCTCAGAAATCTAAAATTGCCTTCTGCAAAAAAATATAAATAAATAAAGAATTTAAATTAACAAAGGTAAGAAAAGAATGATAGAAAGTTAAAAATACTCCTGAAGGCGATCTTGGCTTCCTTGTCTCATGCTAATTCTTTCACCAAAATTCCCTCTTTTTCTGAAACTCTCTCCATTCCCTTTTCTTCTGAACTTATCAGAATCTGTCCCTTTGAAATTAAACCTGAGGATCTTGAGTTAAACCCTTAACCTGTACTCCTTGGAGTAAACTTTAAATGCAGGGCATGGTCAGACTTTTCCAAAATAACCAAAGATCCTCACATATTTGGTGTGGAATTTTTTGTCTTGGGCTTTCCTGGTGGCTCAGAGGTTAAAGCGTCTGCCTGCAACGCAGGAGACCTGGGTTTGAACCCTGGGTCGGGAAGATCCCCTGGAGAAGGAAATGGCAACCCACTCCAGTATTCTTCCCTGGAGAATCCCATGGACAGAGGACCCTGGAGGGCTACAGTCCACGGGGTCGCAAAGAGTTGGACACTACTGAGTGACTTCACTTTACTATAGTCATTCAAATTTATCAGCCTGGTTTCTCTAACTTATACTAGCTAGTTCATGAAGGCCAGGTCCAATATTTGATGAAAGCTGCTAATTGAGAAAATCCTAGAAGGTCTCTAGATTTACAACTGGGAGAACATTATGCTGACCTATTAAAATATTATGAGGTAACTTCAAAGAGCAAGTCCTAAGGCTGTTTCAAAACTTGTTGATTAGAACAAAATTCAGCCTTGCACAGAGAAATCTGATGAATCAGTTCATGATTATTACAACTGACCAGATTTTTTTTAAAGAAAATTTTGGTCTTCCTTCAGATGTTGATCCAATCTGGATAGCATTTAACTCTCTCTTTATTCGTGATCTGAAATAGCATTTTTCCCTTCTAATAAAGAGGCCAGGATAGAATGCTAAACTATTTCCACTTCAGATTTACCAAACCAGCTCTCTATTAGTCAAGTCCCCTGAAAGGAAGACTGCCAAATTCTTGATTTTCAACTCTCCTGAGATGAGGTTCTTAAATGAACCCAAACCCTTCAATTTTCTGCATTTTTTGCAAAGATCCAGGGTACTGGAAAAGAGATTGTCACAAGTAAGCATTTTAGCCTTCTAACCAGCCTCTCCAATGTCCTCTCAATTCTCAGTGATGAGGATCCAAGGAACTACAGGGACTCTCCCTAATTCTCCTTCTTAATCGACATGGAGAAACATTTCTCTAGAATGGGGATGAAATTCTTCCATTCCTAATTGATACTGGAGCCACACTTGTGGTGCCTAACTTTGCTGTTATAAAGCAACCCCGAAAGCTAAAATTTCAGATAACGGAGATCTCTAATGAGCTTGAAGAAGCTCCTGTCTCTGAACTCATTTCCTTTTTTTTAGGCTGGTTGAAAGATACACCCTCTTTTCTCCTTAGATCCTTTGCCCCTATCCATTTATTAGGCTGAGATTTCTAAGAGAAGTATAATGCTGGAATTTCTTCTTCCCCAAAGAGGGAAGTCATTCGAGAAACTTGAAAGTAGTCATAAAAGTAACCAACTAGGGGAATTAAATGACCCTTTTACATCTTTTAGTTGTTCCTTCTCTGAGAGTACTAGGTTCTGGAAATGCTGATCATTTGTCTTTATTGAATCAGCCATCACTTCTCTTATGAGCGAGATCTCTGACTACTGTTGGCAAAAGTCACAACATATCCCCTATCAAAATTCATATAGACTCTTAAAGCCTTTTCTCAGAATGAAGCAATATTTAATAAATAAAATAGTCCTTCAAGGCATCAAATCCATAGTAGAAGGTTAAAAGTCTTTAAAAATATTTTAGGGAGGATCTCATGGAGAGGGAGAGGGCAGTCTGCTCCAGTGTTCTTGCTCCAGAGGACCCATGGACAGAGGGGCCAGGCAGGCTGGGGTTTGTGGGGGTGGAAGAGTCGGATACAACTTAGTTAAGAAACCACTGCCACCACCACCACCACTAAAACTTTCAGATTTCTCTAAACAGACTAGGAGACTCCTAAGTCTTATCATTTGTATATTTTCTTGCATTTTTCCTAAGGGCAACCATGCCATTACAAATAAAGACAGTTTTGTTTCGAAAAAGATATTTTAAAACTTATTTGGCTGCATTGGATCTATTATGGTGAACAAGCTCTCTAGTTGTGGCAGTTGTCCTGCTTCCCTGATCAGGGATAGATCCCATGTCCCCTGCATTGGGAGGTGGATTCTTAACCACTGGATCACCAGGGAATTCCCACAGGTCACAAGTCTTCAGGCTTCATTAGTCTCTGTATCAGCGCCACAACACTCCAATTTTAGCAGCGAGAAACTTAGAAGCCAAGGGTGGATGTTTGTCCAGGACCTCCCTGCAATAAACAACAATGTTATTCCTGCATACTGTGATATTTCTAACTCTTATATGTTTTTAGCATCCATTCCCAGCAGAAGTCGATTCTTGTAATTTATTTATGCAATGCCTTCTTTAGCATTCCTGTTGATGAAGCTAGTCAATGCATTTTTGCCTTGACTTTGTTGTTCAGTTGCTCAGTCGTGTCTGACTCTTTGTGACCCTGTGGACTTGCCTTGACTTGGCAAGAAAAATAATTCACCCGGAATAGTTATGCCCCAGGGTTTTACTGATAATCTTTCTTATTTCTCAGAAATCCTGAAGGGTGATCTGGATGAATTAAGTTCCCCACAGGTTCTGTTTTGTTGTGATATGTGGATGATTTGCTTCTTCTCTCTCCTTCTCAAGCTTCCTCACAGGAAAAAAAAAAAAAACAACGAAAAACATCCAGCTGCTAAAACTTAAAAAGACACAAGTTCACCAAAGAAAAATTGCAGTTTGCCTAAACCCAGGTTAGATATTGAGGGCATCTGATATCAGAACCAGGATTCTATCTAGATCAAGGTGGACTTCCTGGTGTCCTAAGTTTCTCAAAACTTAAAACTTAGTGCCAACTGGGAGAGTCTCCAAGGTTTGTCAATTACTGATGAAATCTGATTCTGAATATATCTCTTATGGCCAAGCCTCTCTATGGTTTACTCAACTGTAATACCCCTGGCCCAATTTTATGGGAAGAATTAGATAACACAGACTTCAAGGCCTTAAAGAAAAGTTAGATGAACCCACCTGCCCTTGGGTACCACAATTATCAAATGCTCTCCTTTCTTTCTCCTATTTGAAATGGAACTGGATGTCCTTATGTTACTCATCCTAAAACACAGAGGCAAAATAGTACAATTCATAAAATTAAAGAGTGGAAGAGTGGTTGCCAGTGCCTGGGAGAGGATAGGGAAACAAGAAGACTTTATTGTGTACTTATAATCTATTGTGCATTTATAAACTCAGAAGATGGATCTCATGATAACTATTCTTCCTATAATTAAAAAATGGATGAAAGAGCTAGCAAAATGTGAATAGGATTTGAGTAATATATGATACCAATGTTAATTTCCAATATATACAATGTATAGATATTAATTTCCTGAATCTATAATTGTTTTGTGGTTATGAATAATAATGTTCATGATTGTAGAAATCATATTCTAAAGTATATGAGGATGACCACATGCCATCAATGTAATTACAAAAGACTCAGGGAAAAATTTTTGTTATACTGTACTTACAACCTTTTAAAAATTTGAGATTGCTTTTTAAAATCTATGAAAACTCTATGTCCAATTATAAGTGCTACTTACTAGACATGATAAACTGGATACCGTCATCAATGCATTAACTTAATAACTTGTATGTTAAGACCTCAGAATAAAGGTGTTCTTTTGTTTACCAAAAGCAAAAAAATAATGAGTTTATTTTCTAGAAAGAAGTTTGGTATTCATTTGCTGTTTTGTTTATAGTTCTGTTTCCCTGGTGGTTTTGTCGCTAAGTCATGACTGACTCTTGCGACCTCATAGACTGTCGCCTGCCAGGCTCCTCTGTCCATGGGATTTTCCAAGCAAGAATACTGGCATGGCTTGCCATTTCCTTCTCCAGTTTCCCTGGTGGACCTTTTCTATTATAATTATATTTTAACTTCACTTTTTTTTTTTTTTTTTTCTGGCTGTGCTGTTTCTGGGATCCTAGTTCCCTGACCCAGCATCAAATCTGAACTCCCTGCAGTAGAAGCATAGAATCTTAACCACTGGACCTCTAGGGAAGGCAAGATAAAGGATATCAGTAAACTGATAGTTTACTCTGGGGAATAAGTAAGTATAGCTTAATCCTGAGTCACCAATATACACAATAGTATCCCCAGCATTCCCTAGGCAGTTTATTAATATTCACTGGAGATTATTTCTCATGTTTCTACCTGGTCTTAATCTCTTGATATGTACTCTCCATATGGAGTGAAAGAGACAAGTTTAAGTGCTGACAAGTACAAAGAAATCATAGCTAGACCTTTAGTTACTGAGGTTACTTTCAGTCGCAGTTTCCCACTGTTCCCATGTGTATATCATGTTTGGAAATTCTCTCATGTTCTTCCTGGAAAACTGACTCCCACTTTCTAAGCAGTCTGATACTGAATCTATTTTAGAAATATGCTCTCTTTTTTCTATTTCATTAGTAAACTCACTTCCAACTGCTTTATTCATTTTTTTAAAAAGTTAAAATCTTTCTCTGATCTCTCTCCCTCCATAATCTTAGCTTTTGTGGGGTTATACCCTGTTATATTATAGCATTTTCATTTTAATAAGTTATCATGGGGGAGAAGGAAGGAAAATATGCATGCTTATTTTGCCAACTTGATGGTGAATCAAATCAACCAAAAGGTACTGAAAACTGACTTTGGAAAATCTTCATACTGATGTCAGTAAGAAGAGTCATGTTTCCTGCCTCTAAGAAAAAAATACTGCAAGATTTGCTAGAATCTGTACTATTTTTAAAAGCTTTGTTATTTTCAGTTATATTGAAAATACAATTTGGATGTTTAAGCTGGAATCTCTGAGCTAAAATTGCCTAATCTTTTTCTTGATATACTTAGTGAACAGAAATCAATGATGATAGAAGCAAAAGGAAATTAGCTAATTTGACAGCAACATTAAAGCACATATATATAAAATCAAGGAGCAGTGACATCGGATATGAGTAATGGATTTGATGAGGCCGGTACACATATCCCATGATGTTTTGTGCAAGAAGTTATTCCTGATGGCTTGTTTGTGGACTGTAGATTCAGAAAAGTGAATTAGACATACCATTATCATTTAGGTGTATTCTACTGTGTTGCAGTTCTATTCATGATAATTAAAGAATTGGACAATTAATTTTGAGTGTATTGCAATTCATCTTTGTTGCATCTGTTCTTTTTCATCTTTTCATTATTTTTGATAAAGTACTATCTTACTTATACTGCAGTTGTTACTCTAAGTTTTCTATTTAAGGGACAAATCATGTATTTAAAGACATGTACTTTTAAATATTATAATATTTACTCTTAGGCATTTCTGATCTGGATAAATTATGCTTCACTTTGAGCTGGGTAGTTGATAAACAGTGTAGATTTTTTTCTGACTTCATTTTTAAAAAGAAAGCATAGGACACTATAGAGCTTCCCATGTAGTACACTGGTAAAGAATCTGCTTGCCAGTGCAGGAGATGTGAGAGACATGAGTTTGATCCCTGGGTTGAGAAGATCCCCTGAAGTCGGAAATGGCAATCCATTCCAGCATTCTTGCCTGGAGAATTCCATAGACAAAGGAGTCTGGTGAGCTACAGTCTCTGGGTTTGCAAAGAGTTGGACGTGACTGAGCAACTGAGCACACACATAGGACATTATACTTAATGTTTAAGAGAAGATCAAATGAAATTATTTCCTTCTGTAGGTTTTATTTTTCTACTACTTTATGATTAACTGTAATATTTTACTTGATTCTCAGACTTTATCTGGTTTTATATATCCACTTTTGTTGAAAAAGTAATTAACCTCCAATTAAAATAAATAAATTTATATTAAAAAGATAAAAATAAAATTCAACTAGGAAGAAACTCAGAAATTTGTCAGCTGTTTTATGCTTCATGGTTAAACTGTATCATTTTAATTTTAATGAAGTTTAATGATTACTAAGATCTATAATATCATTGAGTCTAATTTGATAATACAACTATTTGTGTAATCTCAGTGTCATTCACATATTTTTTAAAAGTTATGACCTAATAAGGAAATTTCAAATGTGGTTTTGTATTAGAAAATTAAGAAACCTATCACTAACAGTGTCAAAAGTTAAGAAACCTGTCGATAATATCTAGTGCTATTTGTACTTGTAATTCAGCAGGGTATAAGGTCTGGAAAATTTGAAGCGGAGGAACTTACTCAATACTCATTATTTTCTCAACAATTTCATATTGTTTCTTGTAATTTTAATAGGTTCAATTAGATAAAATATAAGACAGTATTTAGAAGTTGGAGAACTCTTAATTTACCTTAAGTTTCTCCAGATTAGTAAGTATAGTTATAGATCTGAAATTATCTACAGGAATCACGCAGCAGAACTTTGTCTAAGATGTGTAAACTAATCATATGGGATCAATAACTATAAGCAAGAATGGAGAATATTTTGAAGAGGAAGAAAATGATTTCAATTCTTAACATGCTAAATCCATTCCTCTGATAGATCTTTGATTTATTCTCTACATAAGCATGGGATTGTTTCATTCAAATCTTTTAGTATATAATTAAAAATGAAATATTTATTAACTTTTAATATGGATATAACATAATCAAATGCACATCATAAGGTATGTGTGTTCAGTTACTCAGTTGTATCCAACTCTTTATGTCCCCATGGACTGTATAGCCCACCAGGCTCCTTTGCCCATGAAATTTTCCAGGTGAGAATTATAGGGTAGAGATTTCAAAATTTTTGATTCTCTGTGTGTATAGGGAAGGTTACCACTTTAATCTTAATTTTGCATGACAGGAGAAAAAGCAAAAACTTACACAGCAGAATATAATATAGTGTAGGTGTCTGCACCACAAAAACAAAAAACCCCAAGATTTTAAATTATCTTTTAGGCAACATTCAGTTATATTTTCTTGCTATCTCTACTGATGTTAGCACAAGTTATAAAATGTTTAATGGATGCACATTATCATTGGATGCAAAAAAAAACCTTAGTATAGTTCTCTTACTGTTAGGAATTAACATGAACTAGGATGAGCCTGTAAAACTAGCAGCATACTTCATTTAACATTTCAGATGAAAGATTGTTGCATAACATCCTGAAAGTAACAAGACAATTCCTACTCCTTTTAAAAGCTAGATGAATGACTACACCATGAGGATATAATGCGATAATATTCCTAACAAGCTTGTTTAAAATAAGTGGCTGCACTAACCAGACCAATGCTAGCATTCTGACATCATAAAGCAAGAATCTATTTATAACACAAAGTGATATAACCATTTTTCCATCCATTTACATGGCAGTAAAGTAGCAATGGGTCAATTGGTTTTTACCCTGGTTACAGGAAAAATGGTGGGTCCCATACATATAACTAGAACAGCATTTATCATTAACTGCCACCAGCGTAATTCTGCTAGAATGTAAATTCTTTTAAAGTAATTCTACATAAGGGACATTAATAAACTTGATTGCTGCTGCTACTAAGTTGCTTCAGTCGTGTCCAACTCTGTGCGACCCCATAGATGGCAGCCCACCAGGTTCCTCCCTCCCTGGGATTCTCCAGGCAAGAACACTGGAGTGGGTTGCCATTTCCTTCTCCAGTGCATGAAAGTGGAAAGTGAAAGTGAAGTCGCTCAGTCGTGTCCAACTCCTAGCGACCCCATGGACTGCAGCCCACCAGGCTCCTCCGTCTATGGGATTCTCCAGGCAAGAGTACTGGAGTGGGGTGCCAATGACATCTCCGAATCAACTTGATTGGAGTATAATTAATTGAAAGGGATATTTGAGTCTGTCATATGCTTGTGACATGTCTGCTGCTGCTGCTGCTAAGTCACTTCAGTCATGTCCAACTCTGTGCGACCCCATAGATGGCAGCCCACCAGGCTTTCTCGTCCCTAGGATTCTCCAGGCAAGAACACTGGAGTGGGTTGCCATTTCCTTCTCCAAAGCATGAAAGTGAAAAGTGAAAGTGAAGTCGCTCAGTCGTGTCCAACTCCTAGCGACCCCATGGACTGCAGCCCACCAGGCTCCTCCGTCTATGGGATTCTCCAGGCAAGAGTACTGGAGTGGGGTGCCAATGACATCTCCGAATCAACTTGATTGGAGTATAATTAATTGAAAGGGATATTTGAGTCTGTCATATGCTTGTGACATGTCTGCTGCTGCTGCTGCTAAGTCACTTCAGTCATGTCCAACTCTGTGCGACCCCATAGATGGCAGCCCACCAGGCTTTCTCGTCCCTAGGATTCTCCAGGCAAGAACACTGGAGTGGGTTGCCATTTCCTTCTCCAAAGCATGAAAGTGAAAAGTGAAAGTGAAGTCGCTCAGTCGTGTCCGACTCTTAGCGACCCCATGGACTGGAGCCCTACGAGGCTCCTCCGTCCATGGGATTTTCCAGGCAGGAGTACTGGAGATGTGTATAAGAGACAGACTTGGAAATGGCTATTAATATTTTTTTTTGGCCATGCTGCATGGGTTGCGGGATCTCAGTTCCTTGAACTNGTGAAGTCGCTCAGTCGTGTCCAACTCCTAGCGACCCCATGGACTGCAGCCCACCAGGCTCCTCCATCTATGGGATTCTCCAGGCAAGAGTACTGGAGTGGGGTGCCAATGACATGGCAGTCAACCCTTAATTCAAAGCATCAGGCTTCAAATATTGAAAGGAATGATCAATATTTATAAATCTTTTATTTTTCTTAAATAATTTTTATTGAACTCTTTGAAAATATATGGAAATAAAATACATGAGGATATGCATTGAAAAGTTTTACCTATTATGATGCACTGAAAATTCACATGGAATTTTGGGGCTAGTCAAATTTGGTAGAAGTGGGCAAATGCTAAATTGGCATGGAAGATTTAATGAGCAAATAGTTCTGAAGCTATTTTGATTGGTCAACATATAATAAAAAGTCTATTTATTTATTAAACTATAGCCTACTTATTATTTTTAAAGATTTTAGATCACTAAGAAAAATATTCATAATATAAAATTTTTCTTAATAACCTTAACTAGATATTTATTTTGCAAATTCCATTGAAACAATTCTTTTGGTGAGCTTGTGTTTTCATTTCAGAGTTCATTGCCTGGGGTTCACTTTTTAATAATGATATCACTAATATAAAGCATATCAAATTTTTCACTCCAGAAGAGGAAGAACCAGGTATGATATTTGATAAATGGAGAAAGAAGGCAAATCTATATTGGTAGGTCAAGAATATTAAGAAAAATATATACTTCCTGGAAAAAACAATTTTAAAATGGTATAAAATATCAATACATTTATATATGCATTTATAATTTTCTGCATTAATCATCTAATTTATCAGAACTGAGCTTATAATTCAGAGGCCATTTTGTTTTTATTTAATACTTCACAGCATTTATTTGATTTTCTTTCTCTATTAGAGGGATCAAACATGCTAAACTACCAAAATGAACATGCTGATTTCTTTTTCTTTTTCTAATTTTGCTTAAAGCGTCTTTATATCTACCTGGGTTCTTCTGCTGCTGTTGCTGCTAAGTCACTTCAGTCATGTCCGACTCTCTGCGAACCTGTAGATGGCAGCCCACCAGGCTCCCACATCCCTGGGATTCTCCAGGCAAGAACACTGGAGTGGGTTACCATTTCCTTCTCTAATGCATGAAAGTGAGAAGTGAAAGTGAAGTCACTCAGTCATGTCCGACTCTTAGCGACCTCATGGACTGCAGCCTACCAGGCTCGTCCATCCATGGGATTTTCCAGGCAAGAATACTGGAGTGGGGTGCCATTGTCTACTCACCTGGGTTCTTTAGTCAGTCTTAATTATGTTTTTAGCCAAAAGAACTCCTGAAAAAAAATTCTGGTATTTTCATATCTCAGGGCTCAGTATTATAGGTAATAAACAAATTCTCTGAAGCTTTTCTTANGTCCATCCATGGGATTTTCCAGGCAAGAATACTGGAGTGGGGTGCCATTGTCTACTCACCTGGGTTCTTTAGTCAGTCTTAATTATGTTTTTAGCCAAAAGAACTCCTGAAAAAAAATTCTGGTATTTTCATATCTCAGGGCTCAGTATTATAGGTAATAAACAAATTCTCTGAAGCTTTTCTTAAAAATATTCAATGTAAGAATTATTCATGATTATTAAGTTTACACAAACTTACTTGTATACACTCTCATTGAATAGAGCTGTTTATTAACTACTTTCTTTGTTTTGAATTGCAGCTTTCTTACTCTGAGCCTGACATATATTCCCATTTAGAATTAGAGGATTCTTTCCTTTAGCTTTCAAGATTTTCCAAAATTTAAATAACCTTTATCAGAGGCAGAATTATTAAGAAGCTAATGAAGCTCAGAATTTATGGATTTGACTTATACAGGCTTTTTCAGGGGTATAGGGAAGGATCTTAATCATGCTTACTTACAGTCACAATGATTTTATAAAATTTAGAAATTTTCATAGTAATTGGTTAATATTTCTTTTTTCTGCTCCAATTTCTCCTATTCTTCCCTCCCATTTAAGTGGTTCAGTTAAAATTATTGCTTCATTTCTATGAATTTCTACTTGGCCTGTTACCTTAAAAAAATCACTTTGAGTGTTTCTGTTGAAAAAATTAAAAGTCTCCGTTTCCTATGTGTCTGTCTATATAAGAATTTATATTGATGCTAATTTTTATATACTTAGCAGAAAGGTCTTATTAGTGAATTACCATAAGCTCTTCAAGGTCATAATCTTCAAGGGAATCAAAGATTCCCTCTGAAAACTATTTTAATGATCATAATTTTTAATTTCCAATGCTAACTGTTCTATAACAAAGTAAAATGATGAAAAATAAGCAAAGATGCTCTCATTTCCTTTTATTTCCCCTAATCTTCCAAAAGAAATAAAATTCCAGTTGTATAAACAGATGGTTGATCACCAGAGCAACCAGAGTCTGATAAGAATTTTTCAGAAGCTTGTCAGGATCACAGCCCACACACTTGTACTTAAAAAAAAATTTTTTTTTGATTTAAGATTTAACAGAGTTTATAAGAGATACTAGTGGGCTTTATGACAAAAATCAGAACACTTTTCCACTTTTATCCAAATTTCTATAAGTGTAGAAATTAAGTATAATTAATTGTAGCATTAAATGCAATGAGCACATGATGAGAAACAAAACTAATTCTTTTAAACAGTGCAATGATGCAGCCAATATTCTTTTAGTACTCATGAGTTATTTTCTATTGCTTACTAAATTCAATAAATACTTAATGAATATCCTTTTTATATGCCACTAAAAACACAATAGACAAATAGATAAAAAAAATTATACAGGCCTTTCCCTCTAAAATGTAACAATCTAAGTAATAAATTTATAAGTGTACTCAATTGCCAAAATAACATAACAAATACTTTTGTTTCATTACATAGATGATGGTGTATGAAAAGTGGTGATGAGAGCTATATTGTTGTTTTCTGTTGTTTTTAACATTGCTTTTAGTATTATTATAATAAATAAAAGGTGCTGGCTCAATAACACAAGGAACATATTTTTCCTGGGAGTCAGTTTTCAATGTCTAGGTGGCTTGAATGAAGATGGTTGTGATGACTACTAGTTCTTGAGGGTGAGTGTTTTGAAAGTGGTCAGAGGAGTTGATTGGAAGACATATTTCCATAGAAAGTTCACTTTGGTTTTACCAATAGTTTGTACTGTTTGGAAGTTTGTGGTGAATGTGTGTGTGTGTGTGTATTTGTGTTGCGTGTGCTTATTTATTGAGAGAAGCCAGGGAGAGATAAGTTAAAGTCTTTTCAAGTCACCAGTAGATAATGGAGATGATACTTTACACATTTTATAATTAAGAAAAGTAAAATGGAGACTAGGAAGAATGGGAACATGTGCAAGGATGAGCGAAAAATCAAGTTTGTCCACAGAATGGTTTTAGGGCAGTAGAGGGAGAAGTTGGAATACTATGAGGTGTCCTAAAATAGTCTCGTAGACTTGACTGTTTTCCAGACTAGGGAACATCTGGAGCCCATTCATAACTAGAATCCCTTCTTTAATGAGTCTTAGAAGGCAATGGCACTATATTGCAGAGAATGCCCCGGTGTGACATGTCAGATAGTTCTAAAGGACATTTCATGACCATTTACAGGCCATTAGTAATTTATCATGCACTCTAGATTCTATGAAATCAAATTAACTGATACCAAGTCTATTTCTTAAAGACATTGTTGATTTCAGTGTCCATTCATGTACCTAGGACACTGTTGTTCATCTAGAAGGTACTCTTTAACTAGACATTAAATGAATGATAGAGTAATCAATTAATGCATTCATACATGCATTAAGGAATGTATTACATAGAGACTTAAATAGGTAATGCAACATGTAAGTAAAATACCTTTTATGAGAAACAAAATTTCTTCTAAGGAAGAGTAGTGAAGAATGGAAGAAAATAAATTAATAAAATAACAGAAAGTATTCAAATCCATGGTCTAATTTTTGAAGTCAAAACAATTACTTATGTATTTTTTCCTGAACTAGTTAACTTACTAGTATGTATTAAAAAAATACATTTTGTCAGTTGCTTCATTTGCTATTATTTTCTCCCATTCTGAAGGCTGTCTTTTCACCTTGTTTATAGTTTCCTTTTTTGTGCAGAAGCTTTTAATTTTAATTAGATCCCATTTGTTTATTTTTGCTTTTATTTCCAGTATTCTGGGAGGTGGATCATAGAGGATCCTGCTGTGATTTATGTCAGAGAGTGTTTTGCCTATGTTCTC
>SJYA01001736.1:150444-169556 GCA_006410615.1 Neotragus moschatus
ATACCTTTAAATTTGAAAAAATTAATTGCACTACTCATTCACACATGCAATAGAGAAACTCATGAAAATCACCATTATTGTAGTAAGGTTTTCTCAGTCTTCTGCTATGCGTATTTTAAGTTACTGAATGCTTTTCAAAAGAGATAGTTTCAGTTTTGACCACCTGCAGTAAGCTAGGCATTATCTCACAGTTTAGAGTAGCACTGTCTCCGTGGAGAGTTCTTGCCTATCGTGAAGAAAAGCTGTGCCCTTTACTGGCTGAAGCAGCAGCGTTCTGAACCAGCCGGTGAATTTGGGATTGACTGGATTGACTTCAATACTGTTAAAGGATTAATACTATATTGTGAGCCATGCTTTTCCAACATGCAATCATCTTGCAGTGGCTCCAAGAGAGTCACCACAGATTCAGAAATGTACCAGTGAGCTATTCATAGATGGTAAGAACCCCAGGAAATGCCAATGAATGATTAAATCACTCCCAATCTTCAATAAAAGGGCTCAAGATAACAGACTTATAACACTTATATTTATTTCAGGACATAATATACTATTTAGACCCAAGGACAGTACTAAATCATACCCCTGTTACATATCTACAGGATATTTTATTTTTGCAAAGATACGTCCTTAAAAACTGGACAGATTAATAACAAATATCAAAATCGGATGAAAAATACGTNAGATTATGTCCTCATCCTCATACTAAGAAAGTTTAACCTAATTTAAATCATTTATATATAAATATATATAATATATAGATCTATATTAATATATGGCTAATTTAGTTTTTGGAATAATGCTTTAAAATATTTTGGGGAAGGACAATCTTGTTTTATTTTTCTTTCAAATGTTTAACTAGAGTATCACTTTTTAAAAATTAATTTTTCCAATGATAATTTTTCCAGTTAAGTTTTCCAATGATATTAGGAGATATTTTATTTGCACATTATTATGGATACTTCATATTTAGTGATATATTTTATATATAGTTAATATATGCATATATATAGTTGATACAGTCATATAGTGTATATAGTGATATATAACTAAATTTTAGGAACATTTCATATTTATTTATTGATCTTTTTTTATAATTGTGTGACAGGCTACTTTTATTATCATGCTTAAAAGTAATAATAATTACTAAATAGAAATTTCAAGGTAGTGTTTAGCGCTAGGAGCTTTTGAAGTGGGGTAGGCTAGGCACCATTTTTGAGCATTGTTTTTACCTTTAATTCTCAAATAATTCCATGAAATAAATGCTTCTCATTTCTTGATTTTACAGAAAAGGACATTAAGTTCGAGAGGTTAGTCAATTTTCATCAGGTCCTTAAGTTTCTATATGCTGGAGCCAGCACATAAATCCAGGCATTGTGTCCTAAAGCCAGCTTATTTCACGAGTATTTCATCTTTTTTCTTTAAAATTCTCCTTTATTCTTTTTTATCTGCTGTAGAAAAACCAGTGTTATTTTGCTCCTACCTCGTTGAGGGCACTTTGGGATTTTCTGCTTTATCACTCTCACAAACCATGCTATAATAAGCACTCTTGTTCATGCTTCTCTCACTCTCTGTCTCTCTTTTTAAAATCACATCTGTGATCATTTTTACCAGGCCAGGAAAAAAAAAAAGGGACTGATGATACAAAATGTTTGCAGATTTTATAATGATAGGTCCAAAATGCAAGAAAGCTATCTTTGCCTCCAATCAGTGTACTTGGAGGCCATTAATGTTATAGTCTCTTCATATCAACAAGGGCCAGAAAAAACTTACTAGGGCTTCCCTGGTGGCTCAGCTGTAAAGAATTCTCTTTTAATGCGGGAGATGTGGGTTCGATCCCTGGGTCAGGAAGATCCCCTGGAGAAGGAAATGGCAACTCACCCCAGTATTCTTGCCTGAAAAATCCCTTGGACAGAGGAACCTGTCAGGGTACAGTCCAAAGGGTCACAACGAGGTGGACAAAAATTAGTAAATAGACTGTGATAACAATGGGGTAAATGTTAGTAAGAAAAAACACCTTCAGTAGGTTAGTAAGAAAAAACACCTTCTTTCAGTTCAGCAGTGTGACTGGTACTCATTCATACCTTAGGTAGGAATTCACCATGGGCCAGACTGTATTTAATACAAAATAACCTATTTAATACAAAAGTGTAAGGTACATATTAAAAGAGGTGTATTGAAGTATTGGTCTCAGTTTTTCACTGCTCCATTGTAGCAGTGTTTCCAGCCATTTTTTCCCCCACACTTTGGCATGGGTCTTGGCTTTATGACATACATTAGCAAATTAGATGGTTTTAGACATCAAGTGAACAGAAACTTGCAGTGGCAATCTACTGGTTGTCATTGTTCTATACTTGTGCTCTTGAGCTTGCCCTGAATTTTGGAAAAACTTGTGCCTAAGGTACCTGCTGATTCAGGGAATGAAAAGCATAGGACAGATGACTCATTCCATAGAGCAGAGTGAAGATCAGTGGAGTATGGCTAAGATCAGCTGAATTCCAGTTGATCCAGACACTGCCGAATCGTATTTTGCATTTAGTTTGTCGCTTCTATTTATTCTCCTTCAGTCTAGAAGAGTTCTTCAGTCTTCATCTATCTGCTTTTTATGTGACTTTTACAAGACCAGTGATATGGCAGCTGAACCTCTAAATAGTCTTCTAAATTTTTCATGTTCTATTAGTTCAAGAAACTTCAAAAAAGCTATTCTAACTGAATTGTCCACCCTAACTCTTATTGGTTTTTCCACAGTGCATAGTACATTTAAAATTCATAAAATATTTATTGAGCTCTTCTTGGGCTAGATATTTAAACAAATCAGATAAACCCTCTTGTTTTACAGAACTTTGATCTGATTAAGTAAATGACCACACATCTCAAGTGAAACAATTTCAGCAATAATAAAATTGTTCATAAATTAAGTCTACAATTTCTGTCCAATTTCAGGTACCATATATTTTAAAATAATAAGTTAGAGTTTAAAAAGTAGCATTACAAATCCTTTTCAGAAAACCAGTCTTTAAAATGCATCTTCTCCTCTGTTTCACTTCAGTACAAAGACTGACTGTGCTTAGTTGCTCAGTCCTGTCTGACTCTTTGTGACCCCATCAGGCTCCTCTATCCATGGGGATTCTCCAGGCAAGAATAGTGGGGTTGCCATGCCCTCCTCCAGGGGATCTTTCCAACCCAAGGATCAAACCCAGGTCTCCCGCATTGCAGGCAGATTCTTTACCGCCTGAGCCACCAGAGAAGTACTACAAAGACTGGAAGCAATCCCACATTCAAGTAACTCTGCCCAAAAAACCCTTTTTCAGAAGACTCACATTACTGTAGAAAAGCAGTAGAGTCCTCAGTACTAAAGGAACCACGGCATTCACCGTGAAATCTTTTTCACGTCATTTCTTGTCTCTGCTTCCCATTGATTACTGGTTTCATTTTCCAGGCAGGCTTCCAACGCATGTCAGGAAACAAGGACATTCACAGAAAATGAGTAGGCTTGTCCTCAGAGAAACACTTGAACTCTTGCTTAGCTTTAAAAAACAGTTCAGTCTACTTTGAGGCAATCAAGACCCTTGAATCAATCAAAATATCAAGCTAGGAGACAAGAATTGAAAAAGTGATCATTATCATATGGGCCTTATTTGTAGATGCATAATTAATGTTTCTTAGAAGCAGAGTAGAGCCACTGCTGAATAAAGCAAATATTATAGGTATTCACGTAATGGCCTGAACTCCGTTATCTAGACTGTCTGTTCTGTAGCTTCAGTTTGGACTTTATTCTTGACAATGGATAGACCTCTACTGCGTGAGGGTGTGTGTGCTCAGTTGTGTCTGACTCTTTGCGACTCCATGGACTGTAGCACTCCAGGCTCCTCTGTCCATGGGATTTCCCAGACAAGAATACCAGACTGGGTCACCGTTTCCCTCATCTTCCCTCCCCAAGGATTGAACCTGCAGTCTCCTGCAGCTCCAGCATTGACAGGCAGATTCTTTACCACTGAGCCACCTGGGAAGCCCCTAGAATTCTGTTGGAATACCCTAAAAGAAGTTTATTAAATTCATCCAAATGCCTGCCTCATATTGAACTTATGATTCAAAAGGAAAGAAGGATATCACATTCAATCTCTACATTCTTATATTTCAGGCTACTGAGGCAAAAATTTTGTTTTAAATATTATCTTTCTCTAATATTTATTAGATATTGATTTATAGAAAAAATAGTAAATAGAGAAATGCATCTTGGTTGTACCAAATCCAATCAATACATACCACTTGACCAGATTCTATGGATTGAGATTTTGAAATCAAATGACTGACATCAACCATGAGGAGATTATGACCTCTTTCTATGTCCAAATTAGGTATAATGACAATGGTCTGGTATGCTTTCTACCTATAATGAATCTCTTCAATATTTGAAACCACTATATTTCCATTTCTTTAACAGCTCCATGCAAGAATCACAATGCATAAATATGATCTCTATGAGGAACAGGGCACTCTAAATTGAGAACAAGCCACAGTTGCCATTTTCAGCCTTAACGTAATCTGCTCTCATGTTATTCAGTCTGTCTTTCTCCCATTTTATGAGAAACTCAAGGTCATTTTGGAATGTGTTTTATTTGTTGACTAACTTTCACTCATTTTTGTCTTCTCTTCCTGAGTTCTTTAGGTCCATAAATTCAGCCCTTTGGAAAAACTTCTCTCTTCTCTGAACATTTATACCAGCTTAAAAATCATCATTAACAGATTTCTGAACTGAAGCTGACTTTATTGATTCTTCCCAATTCTGTCACATTATGCATCCAGTGAGAAACTACCAGCTGGTCCTCCCCAAAGCACTGCCTTCCCTCAGTGTTTGAGCTTCGCATAACTTGCAGAACATCAGTGACCGCATAAACATTCTTTACTTGAGACTTCCTTTACCATAACAATTAGATATACTTATGATCTTTCTTTAATGTTTAATTTCCCTTGTTGTTCCTCTAATCCTTTGAAGCAGACACAGTTGTTAAAGCATATTTTTAAATTTAATTCTCAATTTATCCTTAGTCCACCTTTGTCACTTTTTTTTTTTTGGCTGGNTCTTTCTTTAATGTTTAATTTCCCTTGTTGTTCCTCTAATCCTTTGAAGCAGACACAGTTGTTAAAGCATATTTTTAAATTTAATTCTCAATTTATCCTTAGTCCACCTTTGTCACTTTTTTTTTTTTGGCTGGATCACAGTATCTTCCTCTCTCTTTGCTTCCAGGTTAGTTCATTCATTTTTTTACCAAAGCAGAGAAAATATTGCTTTGTAAAAGTGGGAGATGGGGATATAAATTTCAACAGTATTAACTCTTACCCCCACAGGCAGGGCCCACTGTAAACTATGATATTTATTACTTGGTCCCCATAAGCTGCCTCCACCATGAGGTCCATGCTGATACACCAGGTCTCTGGGAATCCATGCCATCTCAAAACTCTGTGTTCATTGTCAAAAATCAAATTATTCTCCTTTCCTCATTGTAAAGTAAACCAAGTGAATGGCCATGGATTCTTTTGGAAAGAACTGGAGGAATCAGTATGGTGTAACTTGGCTATTCAGTTGCAAAGTGTTTCCTCCTAAGGATTTTGCAATTTTCTCCAGTCAATAGATTCCAGAACTGAAAATCAGGTAAGGGCTGAGAACTGAGCAAGTATGAATTTTTATTGAAGAATCAATCTTAGCTGCCTGTTCCTGCACCACTGTTGGCTGATCCAGCGGATATGATGCTTTATTAATTGTTCATAGAATTTCTTGCTGGTGAAGCCCCATTGTCTGCCCCTCCAGCCTTACTCTTCATTATAGCAACTGCAGCCTCTGGCTTGGCAATTAGGTGCTGTCACCTGGCCTCTTTAAGTCTGGGGCCCAGTGTATATTAACAAACTAAGTATTGTAATCACTACCTCAATGTCATACCTACTCTGTAACAGAGAGCCATCACCAAACTTCCTAGTGAAGACTGTGCTTTTTGCCCACACATTCTTGACAGCTTTGGTGAATGGTATGTCATTTTCACTTTCCAGTATAACACAATATTCTGGCAATTTTCTTGACTACATAGGAAATTTTGATTTCAGCATGTCTGTCTCCCTTAGTCATTCTCTTTCTACCTCTGCTTGCAGAGAGAATAAGTATCATTTCTACTCTGTTTGTCATTAGTCATCAATTTCTCCAGATCTCTCAGAGTCACCCCAACAGAGAGTTTGATCCATTTCCTAAGATTTTTGCCAAGTTGTCAAATCCCATATCCTTAGAAAGTGCTCTCAAGTCAATGAGGTTTTACTTCCCTATTTTAAAATGCTCACCCTCTTGATCCAGCATCCTCGATATCCAAAACCTTGGATAGTCCCATTGATGACTGATTATGTCTTGGTTCAGTATTTAATATACACTGAATCTGTATCTCTAATTGTTTGGTGTTCTATTTTCCACTCACTTATGTTCATCTTTCCCCTGCAAGGACCTACTTGTAATCTAAAAAAAAAAAAAACAACAACAACCCTAAATAAACAAACAAAAAACTTTGAGTCTAAACTTAGTCTTTATTTGCTATTAATGGCCTTAACTTACTTATTATCTTTCTGGAGATAACCAGCCACTTTCACTATCTTTCACACTTTTGGATGCCTGAATCATTGCATTTGAAAGGGTATTTCCCATGTCTGTAACAATTTCCCAGGGCACCTACAGTGAATTCTTTAGCAACTGGATTGCCACTCCATCTGTGCCATAGTCTGGATATCATCAAGTGTGCCCATGAGGTGGTGAATAAGAGGTCCCGCATGCAGAGCCACTACTGGTGCCATGTCTTTTAGCTTGGGTCCTCCGAGAAACAAACTACAATAAGAATTCAATATACAAGAGATTTATTGGGTGAGAGAGAATGTGAACGAGCTGGAGTAGATCAGGAAAGCGCTCAGATCATAAGACAGGTCTGACTTCTGTGGAGGAGAAAGGGAAGTAAGAAAGACTAGATTAAAAAATCTAATATAGATTTTCTAAGAAAGTTAATGGCAAGGGCATTGTTGAGCCTTTAAGCCCAAGTTGCTGATTAATAATGTAATATATTTCCCAGAAACAGTTCAGCTTCCGGTACCCTGACACACTCCATCCTTGCCAAGAAGACCCTATTGAATGTATGAGATCACTGAGGGTGCAGTGACGAGTGTCAAAGCGTAGCAACAGGCACCAAGGGTCGATTAGATTCCCTGAGGTCAGAGATCTAGTAGGCATATCCTCGTGACAATGATCTCTGCCAGCTGTGAGGAAACACTGCCTCTGCCCATCACACATGGTACTCAGTTTAAAAGGGTTTGTGCTGAATGTAAAACGCTGGTAAAAGGTAAAAGAATCTACCCTTGTATTAACAGGTTACAACACTAATCTCTCATACATGGCTGACAGGAGTGTAAACAAGTAGTACCTTGGAGAAACTTTTGCCCCATTTATTAAATCTAAATATGGGTTTACACTGTGACCCAATCCTACTCTCGGTGCTACGTCCAACAAAAACATTTTCAACAATGTTCATTGCAGCACTATTTCTAATAGCTAAAAACTCGAAACAATCCAAGTTTCTTCTGATGAACAACTAAGTTGTAGTATAGTCAAACAACAAAATAACTCACAGCTGTGAAATAGAACAAAGTGCTGCCTCACACCACAACATGACTAAAATTTCACTGCAATAATGTTGCACAGAAATGAAACCTGATGTTAAAGAGTACATATTATATGATGATTACTTGTATGAAATTCAAAAGCAGGCAAAACTAATATATGGCTTTAAAGGACAAAGCAGTGGTTACCTCCTAAAATAGGGTGGGAATAAGGGCTAAGGGGACCTGGAAATCTTCTGGAAATCTGAGTAGAGTAAAAAAAAAAACAACAACAAAAAAAACTGCAACAAAAAACTCTGCTGTGGACCCCTTAATTTATTAACAATTTTTAAATAGGGACTCCCCACCTTTTCATTATGCACTGGACCCAAGAAATTATATAGTTAATCCTGTCTGTAATTATAACTGTAAAATCACATTTTAAGAAAATATGCCAATTTTTACCTTTTACATTAGAGTATTTCCACGCAGGAATTAACTTCTAATTATCAGTCCAACTATCTTAAACTGATAGTTGATCTAGTATGATTTTGCAATTGCCCTGTTTATGCTCTAGCGCTATAAACTTCCTTGATTTGACTCCACATAGACGTTTTCACACCTACAAACATTAAATTTCTGTTTTCACACCTACAAACATTACCTAAATTCCTTCAAAGTTTAATGATTCTCTGCTGAACGTTACTGAAACACACTTCTGTAAAAATCAAGACTAAAGATGGGGAAAAATCATGCACTAGTTTTAAGAACTAAAGAAAAAAAGACAGTAAGCCTCAAGATGAAAAGACTTTAGAACTAAAACTTGAAACAGGAAACCATTAATTAAGTGTTTGAAAGGGAATATTAAACATGAAACATAAAAGGAAAACTTACATTGTAATAAAATCATCTTAGGAACGGTCTAAAGAGAAACAGTGTGAAATAAAAAACTTGGAGAAAAAGTATTCATTGTTCTGAAAAAGGCCTTTTTTTTTAGAGATCAGGGAAGGTTGGAACTATATACAGAGTGAGAACCAGAAAAAACTTTTAAGCCATGATCTGGGTGATTATGCATTATTATTTTTTGTTATTCATATTTTGGTTAACAAAATATGAGTTTTTCATATTTTCATATTTAAATTGTTTCATACTCTGATATATCTTTGTATATCATAATGTAAAATAAGTCATCTCAAAAATCAAAATAAAATGAGCTCACCAGAAAATCTATGAGGATGACAAAGTTTGGAAAGGTACACTTTAAAATAATGTCTAGAATATATTAGCATTTATCATATAATAAGCTATGAATAAATGTTAGTCATTAACAGTAGGCTTTTCATTTTCACTAGCAGATGAATGACATTCCGCTCAAACTTTTCTCTTCTTTTTTTAAGAGAAAAGGACATTTATTTTCTCTATAACTGGAGAATCCCAGGATGTAGTTGCTTCATGCTCGACACTTATATACACTAGACCTCAATCTGATTTTTTCTTCGTTTCCACCAGTCTCCTTCTACATTTGTTGGAGTCAGTTATAGTCTTAAAACATGCAGAAAAGAAACTAAGTGGATTCAATGGTTGGAACCAACATCATGAGGATAGCTGAAGAACATTTACAAAAAGAGCTGCTTTTTCCTAAAAACAATCTGGTAAAGTAAAATAGGTTCAGAAACATTTTAAACAAAAAGTTTATTAATTTTTATAAATGGATAACATTGGGAGAAATAGAAGATAGTCTTCTGTGAGATAGAAATAACAAATACACATTATCACCTTGATATACTCCCTGAGTAAAACACAAGAAATTAAAACAGATATTACATTTTACAAATGTGTGTGGCCTAATTTTGTTTTATGATAGTCCAAATATTTTTTTGAGAAATAGAATATGTGTGGGTTTTTGGAGAGTGTGTGGTTGGGGGAGTTAGACCTTCTAAGAAAAAAAAAAAAAGAATGAATATCAGTCCTTGAAAGTGAAGCAAGAACATATATAAAAGAGAAAAAATAAGAAAATACAATTTTTATCGCTTATGGTAAACTTCATTTGTGTTATGGAATCTAAAAAGTCAAAAATGGCCTGCATACTTTTTTTGAATATAAATATTTTGGTTTTTATTTCTGCTAAGGTAAGAGAAAAATTAACATATAAAAATACATCAAGTATTACTGGCTTGTAAAACTGTTGTTAAATAAATTAGCTTTCCAAAATTTTTTACAATGCAGCTGAATTTTCTATGCTTGCAAATTGTTCTTTACTGTCCATTACTGGGTTCAAAATGTTCCTTCATCTTAGCAAGATATTTTAAAATTAATGTGTGATAATTTATTTAAAACATTTTTGGTCTCTGCTTAGTGATATAAAGTGTTCTTTTTCATAACTATAATCATTGTAATAATATAAAAAGTTTAAATCTCACTTTTATTTATAAAGTGCTATAATGAAATTCTCAGACTTCAAATCCATTCATAGTTGCACTTATCCCCTGGACCTGAAAATTCACTGAGTAATATAATTGTGTCTTTTCACTACTAATTGAATATTATTAATCATTAAAAATCTCTGAATAAAGGTGAAGTAGACACTCATAAGTACTGAGTCAACATGAGGAAATTATTATGTCATTATGATAATAATACTATATATTTGTATAGGGCTTTAGAGTTTATGAGGTGCTTTCATTTGATCTCTATAGTAACTGGATAAGTAAGGGCACTTTGGATTGCACATGTCTGATTTATTAACCTATACTAGCCTAAGTATTTAGAGGACTTTATTATAAAGGTCCTCAGCAGACATTTGGAACTTACAGGACTATTGGGAGGTGGAGATATTGAATAATATCCTCTAAACTAAGAAGGAACTTCAAGATCAAAAAACAAAGTAGGCAACTCCATGAAATTCAATAATGAAGTTTATTGTGGGTAACTTACGTACAGGCAGGTTCAGGTGGACAATACTCCAGGGGCATTTGCAGCTGTGTGTGACACCACCGAAAGGTGTGCAGGGGTATTTAAGGGGACCAAAGCTAAAGATAGAGTCTGACTACTGGGGATAAGCAGATCTCTACCTTTGGGAACCAGTGGCTTTTCCTCTCCCCCAGCAGTCTTATGACTGTCAGCAGAAGACACTCTTTCAGCTTTGATCTCAGATGAAGGCAAGGATAAAAGTTGATAGAGACTTTACCTGGCTTGGATTCATTTCTTGTGAATAGGCTAAATCTCAGTCATGCAGAAAGGGGAGAGAGTAGGTCTACAGGCTTAAGATGGGGCTGACAAAATGGTGTCAGATTGGCTCAGCCGTGTGGGAGACAAAAGTGTGGTTGTGGAACAAACACAGACGACAGTTTATAATCACGAGCTTTGCTCTCATTCCAGCTTCTCCTTATGTGTGTACTCTTATACAAAACGGGGAGGAAGTCCACTGAGAGGACATAGATACAGGTTGACCCGAAATCTCTGTCTTGGAAACTGGAGTCTCCTTATCTGCTTTCCAGGTGGCACTAGTGGTAAAGAAACTGCTTGCCAATACAGGAAACATAAAAGACATGGATTTGACCCCTGGGTTGGGAAGATTCTCTGGAGAAGGGCCTGGCAACCCACTCCAGGGCTCTTGCCTAGAAAATCCTGTGGATAGAGAAGCCTGGCAGGCTATTGTACATAGAATCACAAGGAGTCAGACAAGCCTATTGGCTCAGACAGTAAAGAATCTGTCTGGAGTACAAGAGACTGGGTTCGACCTCTGGGGAGAAGGATATGGCAATCCACTCCAGTATTCCTATCTGGAGAATACCATGGGAGTCTGTTGGGCTACAGTCCATGGGGTTGCAAAGAGTCAGACATGATTGAAGTGACTTAGCACACATGTATCTCCTTGCTGTCCTTGGAGTCTGGGTTCAGCTCACAGTTACCATAGCTCTGGGTTCAGCTCACAGTTACCATAGCTGGAGCCATTTCAAGGAAGCAAACATGAAAAAACAATTTTTTCTTAAGAACAGCCAGTCTGCATATATGGTTGAACCAGGTTAAGACCTCTAAATAAACATTTAAGTTTCTGATAGACGAGTGGGGAGTGTGTCAGCCACATTTCAGCAGCCTCAGTTCAGTTCAGTCACTCAGTTGTGTCCAACTCTTTGTGACCTCATGAATTGCAGCACGCCAGGCCTCCCTGTCCATTACCAACACCCCCACTCAAACTCATGTCCATCAAGTCTGTGATGCCATCCAGCCATCTCACCTCTGTCATCCCCTGCTCCTCCTGCCCCTAATCCTTCTCAGCATCAGAGTCTTTTCCAATGAGTCAACTCTTCGCATGAGGTGGCCAAAGTACTGCAGTTTCAGCTTTAGCATCAGTCCTTCCAAAGAACACGCAGGATTGATCTCCTTCAAAATGGACTGGTTGGATCTCCTTGCAGTCCAAGGGACTCTTAAGAGTTTTCTCCAACGCCACAGTTCAAAAGCATCAATTCTTCGGCACTCAGCCTTCTTCACAGTCCAACTCTCAGTTCCATACATGACCACAGGAAAAACCATAGCCTTGACTAAAGGGACCTTTGTTGGCAAAGTAATGTCTCTGCTTTTTAATATGATATCTACGTTGCTCATAACTTTACTTCCAAAGAGAAAGCATCTTTTAATTTCATGGCTGCAGTCACCATCTGCAATGATTTTGGAGCCCCAAAAAATAAAGTCTGACACTGTTTCCACTGTTTCCCCATCTATTTCCCATGAAGTGATGGGACCACATGCCATGATCTTCGTTTTCTGAATGATGAGCTTTCAGCCAACTTTTTCACTCTTCTCTTTCACTTTCATCAAGAGACTTTTTAGTTTCTCATCACTTTCTGCCATAATGATGGTGTCATCTGCATATCTGAGGTTATTGATATTTCTCCCAGCAATCTTGATTCTAGCTTGTGCTTCTTCCAACCCAGCATTTCTCATGATGTACTCTGCATATAAGTTAAATAAGCAAGATGACAATATACAGCCATGAGGTATTCCTTTTCCTATTTGGCACCAGTCTGTTCTTCCATGTTCAGTTCTAAATGTTGCTTCCTGACCTGCATACAGGTTTCTCAAGAGGCAGCTCAGGTGATTTGGTATTCTCATCTCTTTCAGAATTTTCCACAGTGTATTGTGATCCACACAGTCAAAGGCTTTGGCATAGACAATAAAGCAGAAATAGATGTTCTTCTGGAACTCTCCTGCTTTTTCAATGATCCAGCGGATGTTGGCAATTTGATCCCTCGTTCCTGTGACTTTTAAAACTAGCTTGAACATCTGGAAGTTCATGGTTCACATATTGCTGAAGCCTGGCTTGGAGAATTTTGAGCATTACTTTACTAGCATGTGAGATGAGTGCAATTGTGTGGTAGTTTGAGCATTCTTTGGCATTGCCTTTCTTTGGGATTCAAATGAAAACCGACTTTTTCCAGTCCTGTGGCCACTGCTGAGTTTTCCAAATTTGCTGGCATATTGAGTGCAGCACTTTCACAGCAATCTTTCAGGATTTGAAATAGCTCAACTGGAATGCCATCACCTCCATTAGCTTTGTTTGTAGTGATGCTTTCTAAGGCCCACTTGACTTCACATTCCAGGATGTCTGGCTCTAGGTGAGTGATCACAGCATCACGATTGTCTTGGTCATGAAGATCTTTTCTGTACAGCTCTTCTGTGTATTCTTGCTACCTCTTCTTAATATATTCTGCTTTTGTTAGGTCCATACAATTTCTGTCCTTTATCGAGTCCATCCTTGCATGAAATCTTCCCTTGGTGTCTCTAATTTTCTTGAAGAAATCTCTAGTCTTTCCTATTCTGTTGTTTTCCTCTATTTCTTTGCATTAATCACTGAGGAACCTTTTCTTATCTGTCCTTGATATTCTTTGGAACTCTGCATTCAGATGCTTATATCTTTCCTTTTCTCCTTTGCTTTTCACTTCTCTTCTTTTCACAGCTATTTGTAAGGCCTCCCCAGCCNTTTTCCTCCATTTCTTTGCATTGATCACTGAAGAAGGCTTTCTTATCTCTTCTTGCTATTCTTTGGAACTCTGCATTCAGATGCTTATATCTTTCCTTTTCTTCTTTGCTTTTCACTTCTCTTCTTTTCACAGCTATTTGTAAGGCCTTCCCGGCCATTTTGCTTTTTTGCATTTCTTTCCCATGGGGATGATCTTGATCCCTGTCTCCTCTAGAATGTCAAGAACCTCCACCTATAATTCATCAGGCATTCTATCTATCAGATCTAGTCCCTTAAATCTCTTTCTCACTTTCAGTGTATAATCATAAGGGATTTGATTTAGATCATACCTGAATGGTCTAGTGGTCTTCCCTACTTTCTTCAACTTAACTCTGAATTTGGCTATAAGGAGTTCATGATCTGAGCCATAGTCAGCTCCTGGTCTTGTTTTTGTTGACTGTATAGAGCTTCTCTATCTTTGGCTGCAAATAATATAATCAATCTGATTTTCGTGTTGACCATTTGGTGATGTCCATATGTATAGTCTTCTCTTGTGTTGTTGGAAGAGGGTGTTTGCTATGACAAGTGTGTTCTCTTGGCAAAACTCTATTAGTTTTTGGCCTGCTTTATTCCATATTCCAAGACCAAATTTTCCTATTACTCCAAATGTTTCTTGACTGCCTACTTTTGCATTCCATTCCCTATACTGAAAAGGACATTTTTGGGGGGTGTTAGTTCTAAAAGGTCTTGTCAGTCTTCATAGAATCGTTCAGCTTCTTCAGCGTTTCTGGTTGGGGCATAGACTTTGGATATCTGTAATGTTGAATGGTTTGCCATTGCATCCAAGTACTGCATTTTGGACTCTTTTGTTGACCAGGATGGGTACTCAATTTCTCTGAAGGGATTCCTGCCCACGGTAGTAGATATAATGATCATCTGAGTTAAATTCACCCATTCTGGTCCATGTTAGTTTGCTGATTCCTAGAAGGTCATTGTTCACTCTTGCCATCTCCTGTTTCACCACTTCCAATTTGCCTTGATTCATGGACCTACCATTCCAGGTTCCTATGCAATATTGGTTTTTACAGCATTGGACCTTGCTTGTAGCACCAGTCATATCCATACCTGGGTATTGTTCTTTCTTTGGCTCCATCCCTTCATTCTTTCTAGAGTTATTTCTCCACTGATCTCTAGTAGCATATTGGGCACCTACCGACCTGGGGAGTTCCTCTTTCAGTATCCTATCATTTTGCCTTTTCATAGTGTTCATGGGGTTCTCAAGGCAAGAATACTGAAGTGGTTTGCCATTGCCTTCTCCAGTGGATCGCATTCTGTCAGACCTCTCCACCATCACTCACCCACCTAGGACAAGACTTATAGTAAGTTATCTTGCTCTTTAAATTTGCCACCTGGCAATGCAGAGTGGTCTGCTTTTTCCCTAGGTCTGTCCTTACCCTCCATGTACACTGGTCAGTTCATGAACCAATAATTCTCTTTTACTCTCTATCTTTCATTTCTAACTCTTTTCTTCATTCTGATTTTGCCTGTTTTTCATGTCTGAATGGCAGAAAGTGTTTTCAATGATAATTCAATTTTATTACACAGGTACAGAAAATCAAAGACAGACTTTTCTTTCTCAACTCCCTTCCTAGAATGTTTGGTAAGACACCTTCAAATATCATGCAGATGGGTGGAAAATAGCAATAGATTAAAAAAAAAAAAAGTACATTTCCTAGACAAACATGGGGCAAAATAATGCTTACTCTCTACAAATATCACCATGTGTATGATTCTTCCATATTTGCAAAAGGGGAACCAATGAGCAGTACTCAAAGTATTTAATTCATGATTTCTTTTCAACATACTTTGTACATTTTTATCAAAAGCACTTATATAGGACTTTCTTGAAATTTGTTTGAAATTTTGCATACAATAATGAGAGAATGTGGTTAGTTGATGGCAATATGGATATAGGTAGTTCTATTTACAACTATTTTAAAATTTTTCTGGCCATATTCAGTCTTTAATTTAGGACTTTTGATAGATATTTAGATAAATGGATATCTATCTGTTTATCTATCCACACATACTTGTTTGTTGTTGTTGCTTAGTCACAAAGTCATGTCCGATTCTGTGATCCCATGGAATGTAGCCTTCCAAGCTTCTCTGCTTATGGGATTTCCCAGGCAAGAATACTGGAGTGAGTTAGCATTTCCTTCTCCAAGGGATCTTCTTGACCCAGAGGTTGAACCCATGTCTCCTGCATTGGCAAGCAGGTTCTTTACAACTGTGCCACCAAGGAAGCCCATATATGCATATATATTACATTAAACATATACACACATACACATAAAATATAATAGGCATATACATATATATATTATACATTAATATTTAATGCTTCTGTAGTTGCATTTATCAATCATTTACTTATTACTGATTTTTGAATCCTAGTTTAAAAAGTTTCTTTATTTCTAGTATATAAATAAAATCACTCATCTCTCCTAGATCTTGCTTATTTTGATCCTATGTTTCCTTTTTAACTTTGGTTGGGTCTCCAAACACTTAAAGTTTTTAATGATATATTTTATGAAGTATAATTGAAATTTCAATTTTCTATGTGACTACTACCTATGGTCTCAAAATTCTTTATTAGAAAAATGCTTTTCCCACCAATTTTAAATAGCACTTTTATCATATACTATTTAGTCTATTTCTGGATCTGTGCTGTTATATTTTTTTCTGGCAACCTTTCTATGTCAATATCATGCAGCTTTATATATAAAATATTTATATTATATTTTTATTTTTTGCCTGAGCTAGTCACATTCCTTCTCATCCATGTCATTGATCTTCTTTATGAAGATTTTCTTGGTTGTTTTAACTTTGTATATTTTTCTATAAAAAATAAAATAAATTTTTCTACTTTTAGACACAAAATTCTCTTGGCATTGTATTAGTATTTAATAAAATATATAACTTTACTTGACAGTATTTTTTTTTAATGAGTCTTCCTATAAAAGAAGATTCTTATTACATTGAACACATTTTCATTTTTAAGCATTTCTCTTTTCTGTTTGTTACCACTTATGATGAGTATTTTGTTTAATCTGGTTTAATCAGCCAACCAGATGATATTTGAAGTAAAAAATTATAGTATTTTATTGTACTCTATACCTGTGATTACTGTTTGCAATTTTGAACTAATAATCATATATCAGTTTGGTTCTTAGTTTTTATTTTTCTGAACTTTCTCTGACTTTGTTCTCATGTGGTGCTTAATCTTTCAAACATCCTGGCTTGAGCAGATCTAGAATCCTGGACCCTGGCATTGCAATCACAAGCAGATGCTACCTGTAAAAGACGTATTTGGGGGACCAAACACAGCAACTTTCCCTTCCAACCACCTTCTAAACCTACTCTAAATATAGTAAGAGGCCAAGTACTATGGGGTCCTTGGAAATATAATTTATAGATTACAATCTCAGTTTTTTTTAGAATGGAATATATGAAAATGGGGTGTGGGACTCTGTGATGATATGGAAGTAACCAAAGCTTTCCCTTTCTTTCTTGGAATAAAAATTAATCACCGTTTGTTAATGTTGTTGATATTTCTTTCTTTTCTTTTTTTTTTAACCATCAAATAGTAAACAATTAGTTATTGTGTCTAATTTATCTGCTTTTAAAAAAATTCATTATTCACTTTCTATATTATTGACTGACTAGCTTCTGCTACTGTTTCTTATTGATTTTATTGGCACTTTTCTAGCTGTGCTATTAGACGTTTTATTCTTTTACTATTTTTTACTAATGTAGGTGCTAGAATACTATGCATTTTCCTTCTAAAATTGCTCAGGTATATAAAATATTTGATTTTTTTAAATTCAATTGTATTCTGGAAAATATTGAAAACTGTTTTTTTACACAAGGGCTGTTTAATTTGAAAGGACAAATCATAATTTTCACACCAAGATGGGCTATTTTAAGTTTCTGTTAATTCCTAGTTTTATTTTATTCTGATAAATATTTAAAAATCTATCAAGAAAATTTTTTGAAGTTTTTTTATAAGGTCTTCATTTTTTGTAAATTTTTCTATATAATATAGCTGAAAAAATTATAACCTTTAAGATTACAGAATTTTATGTGTATATATATATATGTGTGTGTGTGTGTGTGTGTGTGTGTGTGTGTGTGTCTGTGTATATATCTGTTCGTTTCCAAGGCAAACCATTCAATATCTCAGTAATCCAAATCTATGCCCTAACCAGTAATGCTGAAAAAGTTGAAGTTGAATGGTTCTATGAAGACCTACAAGACCTTTTAGAATTAACACCCCAAAAGATGTCATTTTCATTATAGGGAATAGAATGCAAAAATAGGCAGTCAAGAAACACTTGGAGTAACAGGCAAATTTGGCCTTGGAATACGGAATGAAGCAGGGCAAAGGCTAATAGATTTTGCCAAGAGAACGCACTGGTCATAGCAAACACCCTCTTCCAACAACACGAGAGAAGATTCTACACATCAACATCATCAGATGGGCAACACTGAAATCAGAATAATTATATTATTTGCAGCCAAAGATGGAGACACTCTATACCGTCAGCAAAAACAAGACCAGGAGCTGACTGTGGCTCAGATCATGAACTCCTTATTGTCAAATTCAGACTTAAATTTAAGAAAGCAGAGAAAACCACTAGATCATTCAAGTATGACCTAAATAAAATCCCTTATGAATATACAGAGGAAGTGAGAAATAGATTTAAGGGACTAGATCTGATAGATAGAGTGCCTGATGAACTATGGAATGAAGTTCATGACATTATACAGGAGACAGGGATCAAGACCATCCCATGGAAAAGAAATGCAAAAAAGCAAAATGGCNAAAGCAGAGAAAACCACTAGATCATTCAAGTATGACCTAAATAAAATCCCTTATGAATATACAGAGGAAGTGAGAAATAGATTTAAGGGACTAGATCTGATAGATAGAGTGCCTGATGAACTATGGAATGAAGTTCATGACATTATACAGGAGACAGGGATCAAGACCATCCCATGGAAAAGAAATGCAAAAAAGCAAAATGGCTTTCTGGGGAGGCCTTACAAATACCTGTGAAAAGAAGAGAAGCAAAAAGCAAAAGAGAAAAGGAAAGATGTAAGCATCTGAAAGCAGAGTTCCAAAGAATAGCAAGGAGAGATAAGAAAGCCTTTCTCAGTGATCAATGCAATGAAATAAAGGAAAACAACAGAATGGGAAGGACTAGAGATTGCTTCAAGAAAATTAGAGACACCAAGGGAACAGTTCATGCAAAGATGGACTCGATAAAGGACAGAAATTGTATGGACCTAACAGAAGCAGGAGATATTAAGAAGAGGTGGCAAGAATACACAGAAGAACTGTACAAACAAGATCTTCATGACCAAGAAAATGACGAAGGTGTGATCACTCACCTAGAGCCAGACATCCTGGAATGTGAAGTCAAGTGGGCCTTAGAAAGCATCACTACAAACAAAGCTAGTGGAGGTGATGGCA